>JAGKTI010000348.1:0-29666 GCA_018397915.1 Birgus latro
TCTTCTTAAAAAAAAAAAATCCTCACTGGATGACCCTTAACCTTCCCACCACGTTTGGTTAAACTCGATTAAAAACTGTTAGAGTTACCTAGCAGCCGAACTCGTGTCAGTGGTAATTATGGCATGTAGTGGAGACGACAGTGAACTACTAATTATGGACTATTAGAGAATAATTTGGAGATAATTACTGGCAGATCTTAAAATTACAGAAGTAATGACATAAATGCACACAATTAATTCAAAATGTTTAATGGTACCATAATAACAAGAGCAACAACAACAATAATACATACTACTATTTAAAAAAAATAACTATAAGGCCTTCAGGCCGAAGGGGTTAACGTAATCAGTCATGCAGTGGATCATTCTTATTATGAAGTAAACTGACCTGCACTACAAAATCAGTCAATATGCTGATCAACCTTTACAAACAGCCTAATCAGTGAGTCAGCTGGCCATTCTTAAGTAACATCAAATGACCTGATCAACCCCTGCAATGCAACCATTTTAATCATCTCAGCCACAGCTCGCACTATTAAGCCAGGCAGTAGGGCGGCGTGTCAGAATTCTTGACTCGCGTAATGCCTTCAAACCCACCAAGCCACACATCCTTCCGTCCACATCCGGTACACGACTTAAAAATACAGGGTGGTCCATATGTAACGCTCCTCTGCCACTCCGCCAGCTGATTTCTTGTGCTGCGGGACGGCTCAGCGTTGTCAATGTCTACCTTGCACCATCTACTCATTCCCTACTCTTGCTGCCACACCCGAGCCACACCACACATGCTAACTCACATTTTTTTTTTTTTGTAGATACACTTTTTAAAAATGTTTATTCGTGGGGACGTGGGATTTTTTTTTTTTTTTTTCTACCGTACCCACATATTCTCAGCATGTGACAAACCCATCCAGCAATATACACAATAAATCGCATTGGAAGGTGTTACCGTACGGAATCCCCCAAACCTCTCAAAATATGGACGTAAATACTGCATTCCCAGTGTTTCGTAAACTTCAATATGATGAAAGACATACAAGGAAGATAAAAACAGACAGACAAATGTACAAACACGTAAGATACAGACAGACAGACAGATATAGATAGCTTAATGGACTGATACTGACAGTCAGAAAGACGGACAGACACGGCAGACAGATGGACAGACAAATCCGTATAGATTTCAGATAAACAGATATACTAGTACATACACACAGACATACAAGTAGCGTGTCGCTATAGTAAGGGGCGGTGAGGTTATGACATGACATTCACATCAATCACACAGCCCTACACACACACACACACACACACACACACACACATGCAAGAGAATATCCAATGCAGTCATCAATACCTTTCTGCCGCCTTTCATCCACCTGCAGTACATTACAAAGACACAGTACACGTTATTTTATTCATACGTGATGGAGAGGGACGCCTTCATGTGGTGGCACTGATATAACTGGGCGGTGGAGCTGCCCGGTTATACAAACGTCCCTCAACTCCTTCCCTATCCCCCCAAAGAGGATGGTGGACTACATAATGTGGGCAAACACAGCCTGCCGTCCGCAGGGATCACGTTTCTGATGACTCTACAACAGACACAACAAAACCACTACTACTCCCACCACCACTACTATTACTATTATCACCACCACCACCACCACTACTACTACTACCCACCACCACTACTATTATCACCACCACCACCACCACCACCACCACTACTACTACTACCACCACCACCACCACTACACTGATCACTTCCCCTTCACAAACCAGTGTCCCCCTGCCTTACAGACCGGCTGCCCTGTATTCACCTCCCCTCTACAAGGCTTCAATCTAATATACTGCTGTTACCTCCCCCTACACACACACACACACACACACACACACACACACACACGCTTCATAGCAACACTTCTTTACCGATATATTTAGCACTGTACATTTTAACTTCTATGTTATTTATATCTCATTTTAATATCGATACTGTTTGCATCTACAAGGTACAAGATACTGTGGTGTAACGAGCAGAATAAATCAGTGAGGAAGAGATGTTACGATGTCTCCAACACGAATATGACCCAAAGAAATTACTAGACTACAGCTATCATCATGGCAAGAGGAGATATAAACACTGCTCGTATTTTCCATACTACTTGAACCGGAGACCTAAAGCACATTACCAGCCCCGCCCTTCTTGTCTTATATGCTACAGGCGTGCTTGCAACCCACATACCGGTACAGAATAACGCAACCACCACAACCCCCAACGGTCAATACAGGGAGGAGAGGATTGCAGACCCCTCACTCCTACCCCTTCAGGTCGCCTTTTACTACATGCTGGGAATACATGGAGCTACAACAGTTCTCTTTGCCAAATAATAATAATAATAATAATACATCCTGAGCCATTCACTACGACATCTTTAGTAAGTCATTCTCGCTATCTCCAGGTGATCGCAGTGGGTTGCAGGCTGAAGCTTCCTTACTCCTGCAGTCCACCATCCCTCTTTCGGGGGATAAACTGGTGATACTAAGTTACTTCTAATAACACCAAAACAAAAGATGAACTCACGGCAAATATGTCTCCCTTCTTAAAATCCAAGGCTGAGGAATGTCTGCCGTCAGAGCAAGAACCATCCTCCCTCTCATCACTGCAGCTCCGAAATTTACACTTATCGCCCGCCATTGCCTCAGTGCCCCCTTGCCGTCTTTCCCACTCCTCATTTTCTGTTGGCTGTTTATGAGGGTTTTCTCTCTTTGTCTCAACACACACTCCACTATCCACAGACATGGCGCGGTGTTTACTTTTCACGCTGGCAAACTTTCCGTCCTCCTCCTTGGTCGCTTGTTTCTCGCTAACCTTTCGCTCGCTTTCGTCCTCTCTAGCTTCAAGTCTATCGTCATCACTGCTACAAGTGTCTCTGCCGTCATATTCTCCATCTTCGCTGACGGAGAAGTTGCTGGGGATGCCGACAGCTTCAGAACGCTCCTTGAGGTAGGCCAACACCAGGTCATGCGAGAAGTCAGCCACGGCTTGGTGTATTTCCATGCTAGAGCCGCCGGACGGGTTACAACTCCATCAAACTAAATTGCCTTAAGTTCCACAACAAATAAATCAATGGAAATATATTCTAAAGTATGTACAAACTTTTTCCAAACATTCCAGATCTGCGTACGAATGCTCGAGCTGTTCGTATGGGGAGACTGTTATCAGGGGTGATGGCGGCGAATTATGTTTCCAGTGAAGGAACTTGCAGGCCGTCACGCGAGGCCGGCCACACGCAACCCCACAACACGAAGCCACAGGCACAACTAAGCGTAATGCACACCTCGCCGCCCCACGCCGAAATATCGACCATGGCGGCACAAAACGGCCCAACTCCGCCCGGGGACGAAACCTCTAAACCCTATAAAAACGTCCGTATTTTTCTCATATATCACCTTTGAGTAGCACATAGGTATTTTCTAGCATCAGTTGAAGTATATAATTATAGAGCACCAAATCAAAACAGGTATAAGAGCTACAAAAAGAACAAAATACATAATAAAGGAAGTTTGTCCCGGCTGGTTCTTCTCTGCCCCACCCCAGTCATCGCAACAACACCGTCCCCTTTGTCTAGATTTTAATATTTACAAACTTATTTTCCTAGCGAATATCGATGTATAATTTAAAATAAAGTAGTTGGTAATATTTAATATCGTGCTTTAGTGACTTTAACAGGAGAAATATTGAAGGGGATGTAATGCTGAGGTCTTGGTAACGAGGTTGCACATGGTCAGCCTCGGGGGTGATTCATTCAAGTGTCTCCCCTCTCTGTACATCACTACAATGCTCCCCTCCCCTCCCTCTCTCTTTCCTCTTCTCCCCCTCCCTCATTTCTTTCTCTTCACCCACCTTCGTCCCTTTTCTTGCCCCTTCCCCTTTTTTGCCCCGCTTTTACCTTTTTCTTTTCCGTCTTCCCTGTATCTTTTTCCACCCCCACTTCTCTCTCTCCTTTCTTTTTACTTCCCCCTCCCCTCTATATTTCCACTTACCCTTCTCATATCTTTCTTACCCTCCCTTTCCCTCCCTATCCTTCTTTTCCCTCCCTCCTCTCCGTCTCCCCCTACCATCCATTTTTTTCCCTTTCGTACTCCCGTTCTCCTCCTCAGTCCGTCTCCCCTCTTCTTTCTCTCCTTCCTCCCCTCTTCCCCCTCTCACTTGCTGTACTTACTCTCCCTCCGGTCCCTCTTCCCTACCTTTCTCTTACCTTCTACCACTACACTCCTTTCTTCTCCCCAGTGCCCTCATCCTCTGTCACCATTTACTTTTACTCCCTCTTCTTCCTCTCATCCCTTTTTCTTCCTCTACCACCTACTATTGCTACTGCATACTTCTTGTTACTTCTCTGTTCCTTCTTGCTCGTATTCCCCTTTCCCCATTTTCTCTCCTCTTTCCCTCTTTCTTATTCCCCAATTTCCGTTTTCCTTCTTATCTTTCAATCCCCCTCCTCTCTTCACCTAGCCAGAAAAACTAAGCAGGGTACAATATACAGCAGCATACATGAGAACATATATAATTAACCCCCTCAAACCGACGATGCCATTTCCACAAGATTCTTCCAACCACCGGATTTTATATAGGCTACGCTTGGGAGTGACCGAACCCCTGTAGGGATGATATTATTGGGGACTTTTGAATCTTCTCAAAATCAAATATCACCAAGGATGACGGAAATCATCTGGTGGTGTCAAGAATACAGTATTTGCCACCCAAGGCTTATGTGAACGTGAACCCGGTGGACTGCAGGATGAGGTTGGGTGACAAGTTTATACCATTGTACTGAAAGGGTCAACAGTGGGGTGAACATTGTCAGTAGGAAGGAGGAGGGGTGTTCTCAGCAGGGTCGGGGAGGGGGATGAACATTTTACACAGGATGTTTGCGTGCACTGTAAGGGACTTCAGTCACAATACGCCATTTACAATTTCCAAGCTTCATTTATCACAGTTTAGGCCGCATCTAGGATTTTGTATTCGGTAATGGTCCTCGATCCTTGTTAACTCCAGATTTGATGATGTCTTCTGTATTTTACTCTTGCTACTGCCAGACTTTGGAGAGACATTTTATAGCGTAATGGTTAGTCACAATTTCCATTAAACCCTCATTTTCATGGGTGACACAAATTTCAAGGCAGAAGCAATAAAATGAAAACCGCAGTGTAATAAAAGGGTTGAAGATGAATACAAAACAGGTCAGAAGAGCTTCCACAGTGACCCCTAAACTGACATTTACTATACAAAGAGCTCCTGAAAAATTCAGGACGTTTCCCCTACAATAGCCAAGAGACCAGATAATTTTTTTTTCCACAAATTTTACGTCGGACTTGACTGGCACCAGATGAAATGTGATGACATTAAAAAGCTGCCCTTTACATACTGGAAAAAATTAGTAACAAACTCATCTTTCTCTCCTCCAATCTCTTTAACTCTTTTCCTTCTTCCTTTTCTATTCCTTAATCTTTCCTTTCTCAGCACCCTGCCGTCCCCTTTCTCACACTCCCTCACCCAAATCTCCTCCCTTTCCTTGCTCCTTCACCCCCTCCTTTACGTAAAGATTCTTAAATACCTCCCCATTAACTCCCTGCCTTTTCTCATCTCCCCTCTCAACTACCTTTTTCTCTATCTTTTCCTCCCTCCTTCCTCTCTCCCCTACTCCACTAGACCTTCCTTTTCTCTCATCTTCCATTTTTCCCTACCACTCTTCCACCTCTTACTCATTCCTTCTTTCCTCCTCTCCCTTCCTTCTAAATCTATCCCTTTACTCTTCACCTGCTGCCTCTGTTCCTACGGTTTCAATAGCTCTTCCTTTTCTCACTGCCTCCATCTCCCTCTCTTACACCTGAATCTCTCCTACTTACCTTGAGAAGCAGCCCATATGATGTCAGTTTGCATCCTTATGATTCCCATGCTGTGATGGTTGCCAGAATTCTGAGTCAATATGTTTACTGTCTATTGCTTCCTCTGTTAAGTCAGTGGAAAGGCTCTTCTATGCAGGTGGTTATGAAGGGATCTTTGACTGTGAATGATTATCCAGTGAGATGAAGCCAAGAATTCTGAGGGCTTGGTTGGAGAAATAGTGGATGTATGGTCAGTTTCACCAGATACTGTACTATGCTGCTTTCCTGGTACGGTACTAGTAGTATATAAAGAGCTGTCTTGTAACACACCACCCTCATCCATTCTGCTTTTTGCAGATGGCTAGTGTTGTTCTACATCCACCACCAGTGAAGTTCTTCAGGGTTTTGTCCTTTCACCAACTATCTTCTTCCAATTCCCACTGAAATTTACAGTAAGTCATTACAACAATCATGGGATGAGGCATATACTTTACACCAAAATTTGCTTACAGGAAAGAAGAAAAAAAAAATCTCAAGACTTAAAACTCAATGCCTTCCTCTTTTACATCATCACAACCTTCCACACACCTGCCTCCGTACGTTCACTAACACAGAACTCGATGTTTCATCATCATCTCTCTCGCTTATCTTGAAAAGTCAACCAAGAGGTTCGGTGTATTCAACTGCCTCTGTATTTTCTTTATTCAGTAGTTGACTCTGTACTGGGGTGGTTACTTACCTCTGTATGCTGGGTCTTACCACATATAATCGTTTAAAACATGGTGGAGTTACAGATCATTTAAAACATGGTGGAGTTACAGATTTTTATCAGCTGTCCTCCCATGGCCCCTTTCTACCTCTCTCTTTCATAATTGTGCATCCTTCTTTCCCTTCCGCCACAATTTCAAGACTTTTTATAACTCTGTAGTATTACTCCACTGTCTGGGAAGATACACTGCATCCATCTACCTACACAACCAGTATTCTCAGTTCATTGTGCTGCATACATGATGGGCCAACTCTGGATATGTCTCTCTCTCTATCTATCTATTGCCAGATGCCTCAATCCAGTAAGGGGTGGCCACAGACAAATCACCTCCATGTTGCCCTGTGCAATGCCATTTCACTGCCTTGCTCCCAGCTCACACTCCCCCTCTCTCATATACGAATACCTCTCCATTCCATCCCTCCATCTCATCCTCGGCCTCCCCTTTCCTCTACCCCCCCTCCACCTCACTATGCTCTCCAAGCTTACGCACCACGTCTACTCCTTCCATATGGCCTAAAGGTATTTCAATTTATTTTTCCACTAAACTGACCTGTACAATACATTCTCATACCCATTACAACACAAATGCAACACAAAACCAACACATAGGTCACCATTTATTAACACTTACATTATAGATACCAATCTGTACAGATGACAATCCACAAAGAGCGACACTCTTAAGTACAGTATATCCACCAAAGGAAATATAATACTGTACACTAAACAACAAGACACTTTGTAACAAATGAACTCATCATTTAAGAGCTCGTTTCCACAATTTATGCTGGAACATGTAAAGGTCATCGCTAACGGTTTCTTTAAGATTCATAGTAGAACTGTACACAATCGCAATGAGCTGAAATATTTACAAAAACATGGGAAACTGAAGCTTCAAGTCATACAAGGATGTGATGATGAGATACTTGACAAAAGGATAACTTAGCAAGATAAGCTACAGTCTTATAATATACTTTACAAATAAGTGATCATATATATATCTCTGTATAATGGACAACAACATTTATACACAAAGACTGTTCTTCATCTTGCCAGGTTTAGGAATGATCGACAATTACTGGAATGTTTTCTGATGACAAAAATGGTAAAAGAAGGTTCCCTGAATATCAAAAATCAAATTCCAGTTACCATATCTCCTAATTATGCTGCTCTAAGGTAATAAATTGTGGTAAGTACAGGCTTATGGCCATAACATATTTTGTCCCCCAAATCCACAAGGAAATAATTATAGCTCAGTTTCCACTCCATTATTTTACACCCCAGATATACATATAACTTAAACCACAATAACGCTGACCACAGTACACACAATTCATGTATCATCATAATCTCACAGGGTTATCAATAATTTAAGACCCAAAATATCTTCAGGTTACACAGGCGTGTGACAAAAACTCAATTAGGTTTGTGCAATGGTCCTCAGGTTCACATCAGCCACCACAGACCTCAAAAACTTATCCAAGCCAACTCTACCATCTGGATACTGCTGAAGCTACTGTGTTAAATTATAACTGGTGATCTGACATTATTAACCTCTTCAGCAAAATTATGCCTTTCTCTTGGTTTTGCAAGCACCAGTCGATTTCAGTTAGTTTACAATGGTAGTTTCCGTGAGGTTTCCTTTGACTGATTTTAGCCATCTGGCAATAATGAAAATTACAGAGTCATCACCACACTAAAGCTAAACTACTGCACAATGCTCAGTAAGACTGTGCTGGTAACATTAGCAACCAACATATTTCAAAGTAAATGCACTTTTGAGCCTGCTCAGTCTAGCCTAAAAGTGCAGCATTATCCAAACACCAGAATTGATAAGTACAATGCTCTAAGGTCCCCAGATGGCATTAGGCAATACCCACCATGTTCAATCTGCTTCATTACTGTAAACATTTATGAGCTGTGGGGTAGACATTCTTATTGTTTTATGTCCATATATATTCCAGGGAAAGGCAAATACCCTAAATTTGAACAAAACCTCTAACATTTACTCTATAAAAGACTGACTAATGTTTCAACCTAGCCCACAGCACAATGATGGCACAAATGAACGCTTAAGGCCTGTGATCACCAATCATGTCGGTGTTGATCTTGAAGTAGACGTACGGGTAATATTCACTTGTGTTGAAACCCAAGCCAGGAATATCAACTGTCTGCTGGATGAATGAGAGATGAATGAGTACAGTAACTGGTTATGTTAGGTTACTTTAGGTCAGATTACTCTAAATTAGGTTAGGTAAGACTAAGGTTAGGTTACATTTTGTACAGTAAGTTCTCAGCAAACATCAGGGATGTGTAACAAACAACATATCATGACTTTATTCATGCAGCCAGTACAGTAAATTGGGGAAAGCTGGTAAATCAGCTTTAAAGGTAACAATGGGACTTAACTGGTGACCTCTTTGCATTACTGTGGACTATGCTGCCAACATGGACATAAAATTGGCAACATATAGTACGGACTTATGGTACTATACTACTAAATTTGCTAAACTAAATTCATAACCTAAATCCTTTCAATATACCAACATGTTTTTATCTTACTCTCAGAATCACCAGATGATTTTATTCAAGGTATGAAGGAGATCTGATAGTGAAGGGGTTAATGGTGGTTAACATCTACATACTATATATAACCCCTCCAGTTCAAAGTGTCTCCCTTAAATCTAATTCAATCATCTGGAAAGACCAAGAATAAAATGAAAAATATGTCCAAAGCTGAAGGGGCTAAAGTATCTATGCATTTATTTAACTACATTATCATCTGCTGGTACAAGTGATGAAAGATACAGAATATCTTCAACTACATGTGACAAGAAAGATCAGTTACTTCCTAAATATCAACAAAATGTAACGGGACAGACGAGTTACTTCCTCAACTTCATCTACATGTGACAGGAGAAACAAGTTACTTCCTCAACTTCAGCTATATACATTGGGAACAAGAAGTTACTTACGTCTCCAGCACCTCCCGTGGCGGACGAATCAAGGTGCAAGTACAGCTGGTTGAGGCAGTCTCGGAGGCGTTTGATGCTCTTTTTGTTGGGGTGCACCAGGATGGCTTGGAAGTTCACCGGGAGACCATACCTGCAAAACATGATATGTGCTGACCCGGAAAAATATTATACAACCTTTATTTTCGTATCTATCATCATCATTATATTCACCATCATTATTCCAACCTTTCCATCTAACCTAAGGATAGGGTGAGGCAGATGACAGAAAGTAGGGAAAGATAAAGCATGACAGAGGGAGAACTAATCAACAGCACACTTGGTGAAATGGAACACAGACTCATCCACTTCCCATTCAAACTTCTGGAATCCTGACATCACCTCATATGGGTTTTCTATTCCCTGATGCCATATGATGATGCACTTAAATGCTATGTAGGTATGTCAATGCAAACAATTATGTTAATAAGTAGGATCACTTAAGATCCCACCTCAATTAGCCCTGCCATATATCCATGGGCACACAATACGATACAATGGTACACCCACCTAAGCACCGACTCCACAAACACCCTAATGGCTTTGACGTGTATCCAACATATGAAGCACTCACTGAAGTTCACTTTGAGCCAACGTACCAGTGGACCCTAGAAATGAACATGATATTAACTGAAAAAGAAAAGAGCATATTTCTTGATAAAATAAAGCAGCTCTCTCATCCAACCAAGAATGCAGTAACACTAAATGTCACAATAAAAAAACTACTGTACAGAAAATAAGCATGGATGACATTCCTCTGAAAGAAATAACAATGACACATCACTGAATTAAGCACTGTTATATCTGCAAATATAGCACCCTTTTATTTGCTGACTATGGTAGTGAAAGAATTTATTAACCCTCTGAAGTGGATGATGATGTATTTATTTTATTCTTGCTGTGTTCTGATTATATTATTCAGTACAAGAGAGCATCCTAACAGTAAAGGGGATAGAGAGGGCTGTATCTAAACCCCTCCAGCTTGAAAATTCTCTCCTGTGCTTGAGTTAATTTGTCTGGATGTAGCAAGATGTCCTCAAAGCAAAAGGGTTAAAACACAACGCTGAACTGTGTTTAACTTACAAAATGCTTCTTCTTATCACTCATCAACTTCGACAGCTCATTCTTCCCTGCCGTCAACTCCTCCTCATTGTATGTAAACTCCCTCACAACAAATCTGAAAGTATCATCATCATCATTCTAACCCTGTTGTTGTTGTTCTTGTTGTTCCCCCTGGCTCATCTGAATATGAAAATGGTGGGAAGGTAGGGTCTAGAGCCCCCTAGAAACTGACAGAATGGGATACTAACCAAAGTTTGCGCAACCAAATGGGCCAGACTCCCATTCACTTACCACTCAAGCCCCAGAATCCTGTTTCTACTGGATATGCAAAATTTACTCCCATACAACAGACTTTAAAGAATACCTTCTGCTTCCAGTACTGGCTGTGTCAAAAAAAGGTTGTAATAATCTGCAAAAAATTCCTTCCATAGTAAAACTTTCTGTATTTACAAGTGAGATGCCTAACACAAAAATGGAAAAGAACACAAGTCAATCAGCAACACAAATAAGGGAGACATGGATGGGTAACTCACTTGTTCTCTCGGGCATGGAGTTTATACTCGTCAACCACCTTGGAGAAGAGGGTGACGGTAAATAACCCATGGTCAGCATCCTCAAAGATGAGCCGAGATGACCGGGGGACTACCATATCCGACAGGTGTTCATACTTGGCCTGCCAGTCGTGGTAGAAGGCCCTGATGGTGGACAAAGCAAGAATTTAAAAAATTAATAAAAAATAAAATAAGCAACTCAATAATCCCACTTCTTATTCCCCCTCACATGTGGGGTCAGGCAGGATCCAGGAGGATATGAAGAAGAAAAATATGACAGAAGGATAGCTGATAAACAGCATGCCCACTGAAATGAGTGTCACTCTCCTTCACTCACCATTCAAGCCTCAAGAACTGTGACTCCACCTCATAGGCAAAACCATTCACACCTAAAAAGTAATCTGTTCTGTGGCCTGAGTTTGATCCCTTGAATATGGGAGACTTCTATTTTATTTTACTTTCACTGGTGTCAGACAATTTTTGTTCAACTAAGGACTGCGTTCTGGTAGTGAAGGTGTTGATGAAGGCAACAGTACATGGTATCAAATGTCTTCTGTTTGATAACTCTCTCCCAAAACTTTAAAAAATCATCAGGTGATGACAAAAAAAAAAAAAAGAGAAATGTTACCAGAATCAAAGGGTTAAAAAAAATGTAACAGCTAATCCCAAGAGGGAAAAGAAGATCAGAAATTTTATTCTAATATTAAACATGAGATTATCACCTTAAAATGTCAAGATCAACTTGCCCTGTGCTCCTCACTGGGCAACATAGGATTTGATGATGGATGGATGGATGGGTGAGATTATGAGGACTGAAGAGATATGCCAAATAAAGAGGTAAGCCAATCCCTTTGAGGTATAGGGGTCCAAGGTTAATCTTCTGCAGTCCAGTACAATTAATGGTATTTCGGTCAGAATAAAAAATTTTCCACTCATGTCTTGGGGATACAACATACGGCAGGCCATCACCACAAAAGGTGTTTTAACCACTTGACACATCTGACATGCAGGAAGACTACATCCATCCATCATCCAATTCCATGTCACCCCATGAGGAATGTAGGAACCCGGGGCTAGGCAAGTTGGACCTGACATTTAAGGTGAGAGTGACCAGCCACACTCATCCCTGAGAATAATAATAATACTGTAATAATAATAATAATAATAATAATAATCATCATCATCCAATCCTACATTGCCCTATGAGGAGCGTAGGAGCCTGGGGATAGGCAAGTTGGTCCTGACATTAAGATGAGAGTGACCAGCCTCACTCTTCCCTGAGTAGTATTACAATAAAACCTCAACCATCCCTTGGATATAAACCTTCACTGGCTCAATCCAACTGAAGCGCCTTAAATACCCACTAAACCACCAGGCGTCAAAATTTGGTTACGTGGTTACCACCCAGCTAACAATAATAATAATACAATACTGTAATAGTAATAACAAATCAGTAGGTGATGATGGCTAGCTCTAAGCGGACCAGGTTTAGTCAGCGACCGGAAGTGAGTTTCGACACTAAAAGCCATTTCTCTATGGCGGTACTGCAATGTAACATTCCAACCAAGAATCATGGCCCTGGCTTAATAATCTTTGGATCCTTCATATTTTACGCAAGCAAGGTCATAATTTTATCATTTTTCATATTTTCTACATGACCTGTGACCCCTGACCTGGCAGATATAGGTCATGCATGTATGAAGCACACTTGTAATTCTCATCAAAGTCTATAACCATGCAAAGTTTCATTCGATTCCATCCACCCACTGTGAAGCTATACCCCACTCACTTAAGCCAGTCACAAGAAACCCCCAAACAGTCTGAAGGTTGCTGCTGATTAGCTGATACAATACTAGACATGGCAGCAGACAGAGAGGTTTTCTCGATCAGTTTGACGACGGTGTTCTCTGGTGATTCACACAGTCCATTCAGAATGTACATTATTCGTTTTTTTATTACATCCTTATACTGTATTACATACAATGCAATGTACCTATGACAGTCACTGCCATACAACAAGACATGAGAAGCACTGTGAACAATGGATACAGAATGGTAACGACCTTTGTCCCTCAGTCGGTACTGTACTATGGGTGCAGTGAGCGTTCGACCCATGGTTCATAGTCACAGTGACAGCTTACCCACCACTCTCCCACCAACCTTACCATCACACTTTCACCCCATTGTGCTGGCCAATCATGGGTGTCCATTCATTCATCCCAAATGACTAGTTAAGTCAATGCCCTTTAGGGAAATTGAAATTCGCAGAATGCCCCACCAGAGGTACAGCTTCTAGGTGGTGCTGCCAGGGACTGGAAATGAGTTTCAACACTGAATGTCAATCATGTACGGAGGTACTCCAGTTCACCACTGCACCCAAGAATCATGGCCCTGACTTAAGAATCTTCAGAACCTTAGCATTTCACGTGAGCATAGTTGTGATTTTAGCTATTTTCAATGTTCTTGCATTTGATGACCTCTGACCCCTGACCTGGCCAATGTAGCACATAGGTGTAAAACAGAAAGATGTAGTACTAGTCAATGTCTATAAAGATGTAAACTTTCATTTAGTTCTATTAAGCTGCTGGGGAACTAACGGGCATATTTGAAAACTGGTACTGTTTGCTAGGGACGATGAGACCAATCTTCGCAGGGTTGCCACTCGAAAACTAGAGGAGAGAGGGGAAAATGAATGGCACACCTCTGACAGAGAATGACCTCAAGACTGGCTTACAGCAGCCACAGCTTTCTACACCCATTAGTAATGCTTCTACAACTCAAAACGTGCAAAGTAAGGAAAAGAGGGTTATCGACCACTACTAGACAATGAATAGTTGCCTAGCAACCAAAACCTTGCAGACACAACTAGGTCACAGGCTAGTCATTATGTCCAGGTTTGATTGGAATCGGTTAATTCTGAAGGGAAGAAGTGCCTACCACAATTAAACAAGAATACCCTCCCTGGGGGTAAGGGGGTTTCAAGAATTCTCCCCCAGTATCCCTGCTTGTCGTATGAGGCGACTAAAAGGGTTAGTGGCGGTTTAGTGCCCCACCCTGTAAAACAACTAACTAAAAATACTGTACGAACAAGAAGCCTCGGACCAGGACTGAACAAAAGCTGACAACAAAGGACCGAACAAAGGACTTGTTACGGATAGCGATGTGGAATGTAAGGGGTATAAATGATGAGGTGAAAGAAAGAGAGATTGTACAGGTGCTTGAGGGTGTGAAAGTGGATATATGTGGATTAACTGAAACTAAATGGAGAGGTGAGAGTGTGAGAGAATGGGAGTATGGATGGGGTATATGTGTGGGAGTAGGTGAGAATGAGAGGGCAAAAGAAGGAGTGTGTATTGTTGTGAGTAACAGATGGAAGGAGAATATAAGAGAGTATGGATCAGTTGGCTCAAGGACTGTGTGGATTAGAGTGAAGGTTGGACTACAAATGTGGGCAACTGTGTGCGTGTATGTGCCAACGCAAGATTGTGTAAGTAGAGTGAGAGAAGAGTTCTGGACAAATGTGGAAGCGTGCTTGGAAAAGTCTGAAAGGAATAAGAGAGTGTTTTTGATTGGAGACATGAATGGAAAAGTAGGGAATGTGAAGGTGGATAGAGTGGTTGGTGAGTGGGGTGTGCCTGTAGAGATGGATGAGAATGGCAGTGCTTTAGTGGACATCTGTGCCAGGAGGGGGTTGGTGATAGCTAATACCCTCTTCAGGCACAAAATGATCCATAGGTATACATGGCGAGTGATGAGAAGGGTGGATGGTGAACTGAATGAACGGAAGGCAATGACTGATTATGTGTGTGTGGATGAAAAGATGAGGTGTGTAACGGATGCAAGAGCTTTAGTGGACATCTGTGCTGGTAGGGGGTTGGTGATAGCTAATACCCTCTTCAGGCACAAAATGATCCACAGGTATATGTGGCGAGTGATGAGAAGGGTGGATGGTGAACTGAAAGAACGGAAGGCAATGACTGATTATGTGTGTGTGAATGAAAGGATGAGAAGGTGTGTAATGGATGCAAGAGTATATAGAGGTTGGGGGAGTGGACTTTCTGACCACCACTTGGTGGCGGTCAGAATCAAAGTCCAAACAAATTGGTGGAAGAGAAGAAGGGAAGGACAGGAGGAAGTAGTTCTTACAAGGAGGGTAGAAAAGTTACAAGTGGATGGAGTAATGGCAGAATATAAAAGGGAAGTGGAGGAGCGATTGGGTAAATATAGATTGGAGCAGATGGGGGACGTGGAAGGTGTGTGCAAGATATTCACAGAAGAAATCTGTGCAGCACGTGAGGTGGTGTGTGGGGTGAAGAGAATACAAAAGGGGGTTCGGGGAACAGCATGGTGGACTGAAGAGGTGAGAGAGGCTGTGGTAGAAAGGAAGAGAGCATATAATGAGTGGATGAGGAACAGGGGCGTCGAAGAAGTTGAGAGATGGAAGAGAGAGTTATATGCAGAGGGGAGGAGAGAGGTGAAAAGATTAGTAAGCGAAAGTAAAAGGAAAGTGGATGAGGAATTTGGAAGGAATCTGAGTGTAAGGTGGAGGGAATGTAAGAAAATGTTCTGGAAAGAGGTAAAGAGAGTTAGACAGGGTGCCAAAGAAGTTAGTTGGGGTGTGAAAGATAAAAATGGTAGGTTACTAGTGGAGAAGGGAGAAAAAGTGAACAGATGGAGACAACACTTTAATGAATTGCTGAACATAGAGAATGAAGTAATGCAAGTATAAGTGGCTGGGGAATGGCAGGGAGAAGGAGGGTTGTGGGAAGAGAGGAAGAAATCAGTAGGATGGAAGTGGTGGAAGCAATGAAGAAAGTTAAAATGGGGAAAGCTTCAGAAGTTGATGGAGTGTGTGGTGAAATGCTGAAGCATGGGGGTGAGACAGTAATAGGATGGATGTGGAAGGTGTGCAGACTGGCCTGGGAGGAAGGTAGAGTCCCGGAGGATTGGCAGTCAGGTATAATTATTCCCCTGTACAAAGGAAAAGGGGAAAAAGCAGTGTGTGGTAATCATAGGAGCATTTGCCTTCTTAATGTAATAGGAAAAGTATATGGTAGGATGAAATAACAGAGGAATTAGTTGGAGAAGAACAGGGAGGTTTTAGGAAGGGAAGAGGTTGTGTAGACCAGATATTCATTCTTAGATCTTTAGTGGGAAAAGTTTCTAGAGAAGGGAAAGAAATTGTATGCAGCCCTCATGGATTTGGTGAAAGCATATGACAGGGTGGACAGACAAGGATTGTGGAAAGTATTAACCCTGGATAGGTAACCTTCTGATACAGTCCTTACTCAGGTAACCTGGGGTGGAATCAACCCTATGAAGGGAAAAAAATTGTTCACTTGATGTAGTCCTGCCTACTTCTTCCTTAGCCTGTATCATTCTCTTTCTGAGCCTGCCCTCCTCTCTTCCTATTTCTCCCAGCTTTCCTGTCACTTCTTATTGCTTTTCTTTCCTTTACAGGTGGCTTTACATTGAGTGACAAGCCAAATGGTATCCTGTAAACCAAGAAACCATTTACAACGCTGGGTGGTAACCATATAACCAAACCATACGTGCTCCCTACGTGTCAACAAGTGGGTTGGTGGAGGGTTAGTGCCCCTCCCCGTAAAACAAATAACTCAGTCAAATGGCCACCCCTTACGGGATTATGGCGTCTGGCAATAGATAGATAGACATTTATCATTGTAAAAATACACATGAGTAAACTTTCACCTTTATACTAGCTATGTTTTACTCCTAAAACATTTATGAATACTTAGATAAAAATATTTTTTAAAAATTAATGAAAAAATCGACTTCTGAAAAATTTGAAATTAAATTACAGTATTTCCAAGTTGAAGCTGAGGTAGGTCCAATCCCTGTGGTGGCACAGATTGATGAAAGGTGGAACCTCTTGTAGCCCAGAGCACAACCCCCAAGGAGAGAAAGTAATTTCTGAATAGGAGGGCAAAAATAGAGTCACTCTGTAGGTAAGCTGGGGTAGTTTCTACCCCAAAACCACTTTGGAGCCCCATACCTAGGGAACCTACAGAGAGTGCAACTTGACCCAAGCGCTTTCAGTGATGTCTGGATGAACAATGAAGCTGCTGAGTGGCCCAGGCCGGGGTGACACGTGGCATCAGTATGGCAAGCGAAAACAAGATGTCCTGGGGTAGAAAACACCCCAGGCTAGCTATCTAGGGTTAAGAATATACGGAGTAGATGGGAAGTTGTTGAAGGCTGTGAAGAGTATGTATGAGGGTGCTAAGGCTGCAGTGCGTGTGGATGGTGAACTGAATGAATTTTTCCATTTGAAGGTTGGATTGAAACAAGGATGTGTCATGTCCCCATGGTTGTTCAATCTGGATATGGACGGGGTTATAAAAGAGATACAAGGTCGGGCAGTGGATGCTGAAACGGCTCTAGTGAGAGAGGGCATTGTTTGGAAACTCCCTGTACTGTTGTTTGCAGACGATACTGTGTTGTTGTCTGAAGACAAAGGGGAGCTGCAAGGCTTGGTAGATGAGTTTGGGAGAGTGTGTAAGAAATGGAATCTAATGGTGAATGTAGGGAAGAGTAAAGTGATGGTCTTCAAAAGAAGTGAAGTCAGTGAATGTACAGTGAGATTGGATGGGGAGGATATGGAGAATGTGAGTGCATGTAAGTACTTGGGTAGTGTGATGAGTAAAGATGGAAGTTTGGAGGGTGAAGTGCTTGAAAGGATGAAGAAGGGAAGAAAGGTTGCTGGTTCCTTGAAAGCAGTGATAAGAAACAGGGAAGTGAGCATGGAAGTGAAAAAGCTGCTACATGACAGTATTGTGATACCACCTTTAACATATGGATGTGAAACTTGGACCCTGCTGGATGGCCAGAAGTCAAGAGTGAGAGCAGTTATTTGAGAGGAGCATGTGGAGTCACATGGAGAGACAGACTGACAAATGAGGAAGTGAAGGAGTGTTGTGGTGTGGATGTGGATGTGATAGGAAGTGTTAGGCATGTGGAGAGGATGGAGAGTGAGAGATTGACGAGGAGAGTGTATGTGTGTGAGGTGGAGGGGGGGAGAGGGAGGGGGAGGCCAAGGATGAGATGGAGGGATGGAGAGGAGAGGTATATGAGAGAGGGAGGTGTGAGCTGGGAGGAGGGCAGTGAAATGGCGGGAGACAGAGCAACATGGAGGCGATTTGTTTGTGGCCACCCCGTATGGGATTAAGGCATCTGGCAGTAGATAGATTGATAGACAGATTGATACAATGATGGAGCTGGCCAATAAAATTAATACAGAATGCCCTCATTTAACTAAGTTTTAAAATTTTTAAAAATTATATTAAGCCTAAAGTAACTTACAAAAAGATCATCTATTAAAGTTCCATCACCACTATCTTTATACTGATACTGCCAGTTCCCCCAATTAACAGTACCAGCAATATGGAAAAATGGTGTGATATTTTGGGAAATATCTCCAACTTACAATAAACACCAAAGGACTTAAGCTGTGTAACTGTAACTAAACTCACTTGGGCACAACAACCAGGAGGGTGACCAGGTATTCACTGTTCTGCACAAAGTCATCCTTTTTCACCAGGTCCCCCAGGTTCCGTGTCAGGAGGCTGCCACTGTGGGGATGGAAACACATCAGTCAATACAAAGTCAAAAAACACTACTATAGTCGCGAAGCGTGACTCTGAGGTTGTTATTATCGCATCCTGGCAACCTACCAATCAAGAGTGCATCTGATTTTGTGTATGAGACGCACGTGATTCATGTATATTATTTTCATGTACTGTATAATAATATTCGTGTATAATATATTTGTGAATAATAAAATGATTCATGTATAATATGATACAAAATCGGATGCACTTTTGAATGATAGGTTGCCAGGGTATGATAATGACAATCTCAGAGTCGTGCGCCACAACTGTAGTACTCTGTCCTGTACATCAGTGAGCATTTCCACTCATATAAATAACGAAGTACAAAGTTTATTGCAATTTATCTATTCTCTTATTTTGTTGCTGTATCTTGGGGCAGTCTTATGAAGAGTTCACATCATCATTCATCTGAATTCACAAAAAAGCTGACAGCACTTTGTAAGCTATATACACTGTATACATAAATGTACAAACATCACTGTCATCCCAATCCTTATTCCCACTTAAATATGCATGTGTATATATACTGTTATAATATGTATTCTGTACTGTATATACCTACTGTAGTTGTAGTACAGAGTAAGCTTGTGCTGTCCCATCTTCTTATCTTGTATAATCCAATCTACTGATCTAAAATATCATCAAAACAGTTTAACCACTAACAAAATATACGGACAGAATCTGAAAAATACAATCAAGACATAAAAGTAGAAAACTATGAGCAGACTACCCTGTGAAATGGAAGGCATATCCATCATACCTGTAAAGTGAATGGTACAGTATATATATTTATATCTATATCTATATCTATAACTATATATATATATATATATATTACGCCATCACACAACTCACGTCTGTTTCCTCTCCATATTGGCCAGGTTTGACTTGAGGTTATTGTAGTTGCTGGATTTACTCTTGAGGTCATTTTCAATTTGTGTAACCTGGTTGTTGATGGCGTCAACAATGCCACGCAGGGATTGCTTGATGGGGAACTTGGCCATCTCCCACTGGAACCGAGTCAGATATGTTGCCAGGTCCACTGCAGACACAAAATACTGTATATGGTTTAACCCCTTCAATCCACTGATACTATTTAAATGATTTATTCCTATGTAGAAATAGGTAAAGACTTTATTCTCCTGCTAATTTTAGCATCTAGAAACTATACTGCACTTGAGGAATAGTATTACATAAAGCAGCAGTGTGCAAAACTACAACTGCACATACTCTGGTTGGCAAGAAGGTTCTCTGGCAGTTTGTCACGCTGCTCCTCAAGCACCTCTCCGAGGTAGGCAGCCATCTTGCGAGTGACGCCCTCGACGTATGTGTCCAACTTGGCCAAGTCATCACTAAGCCCAACCAGCTGATCCAATGTGCCAACCTGTAACACAACAAGAGTCACCTCTTGGGGACTGAACCACAAAGCCATCACTCTCACTGGAACATCCTAACCAGTACACCACAAAGTACAGTACAGTACTCATTATCATCATCGTCATCCAGACTTCTCTTCTTACCTACGGATGGGTGCAGCAGGACCCAGAGAGCAAGAAAAAACTTGGTAGACAACTAAAATACAGTGGACCAATACATCACTGGAAAAATATACAATACTTCACGTGCATTTTTTACTGAACTCTGATCTGTAAGTTCACTGTTGCTGCAGTCAAAACCTCAAATGACAATAACCACACCTTAAGATCTGGAAGATGGAACTTGTGATTGACAGAGAGCTGGTTCTGCACTGCTGTCAGGTTGTTCATCTTCTCCCATGTCTGCTGGCAGGTCTTGTCCCCAGGGGCCGAGATCAGCCAGTACTCCGTTGATGCCATGGCTCACCTATGATATTAGCTGCATCAAGAAGGTATCATTATTCATGTCTCAATCACCATGCAATATAACAGATAATTTTCCTAACTGAAATATTATTTAACTCTGGGGAAAAAAAAAAACTCTTACTGCATGACTAATTTTGGTCCTAATTTCAATTCCTATAAAGGTAAAACAGTGCACAATCATCCCATTACTGATGGTAATGGACAACCTAGGGGACTCTCATTCATCAATGTTGAAAAGCTTATAACAAGCAGTAAGTTTCATCACAGTCAAGATTTATTCATCTGACATCCAAACTCTGAGAGTAATTACTTATATGGTACCAAGGTCAGGACCAATATGGTCGCTTTCCAGGTTAGGTTTGGTCCCATTAGGCTTGGTCTGTGCATAGAACTCATAATGTTCTTTGAATAGCGTTAAAATCACACTTCTTCAACTTTACAACTTAGATAATCAGGTTATATTTTGTAGATGATGATGTAAATTACCGTATTATATACATGGAAGCTCTCCTAAAGATTCACCAAGGTATTAACAATCTTTAAATCATTTTTAAATATAAAAAGTGATTTCCTAAAAGACCTTGCTGGTAGCCTAAGCTTATGTACCTCTGGTTACGAAACTGTTTTCTACTGACTGCTCCTGTTATGAAATTGTATCCATTTTGCACTACTACATTATCTGGGCCTGTAACAACACTATGTAGACACAGAGCACTATAATAGTATACTAATTCTGATTTTCATTAACCAGTACAGACAACCATTGATTTCCCTTTTTCACACAAAGCCCACAGACCATAACCATAAACAATACGCAGACATAATACTTCATAAACATAAGTGAAAACTCAAAGTGACTGTGATATTTACCTGCGATGACCAGGGACAAAAGTAGAGCTATTAAATGCAAAAGTCCTCACTCTTGACAGCTGAATCCACTTCGACCCATCACATGACCACCCAGAGCCATCTGGTGTCGTTTGACAATTGTTTATTCTGTGTTATTGAGCACACTTAAGATAGTGATTGAACGTTTTATTGAATATATGAATTAGCTAAATGTTCACTTTTATATGTTAAAGCGCTATATACTCATAATTATTGATTACTTACTGATTTTGTAGCCCCGTAGAAAGAGAGAGACCAGGCATAGGAACTGGAACTTTCGGCGATGAATAAATCGCTTTCTAGCCTTTAACTCTAACATTTGAGTTAATTAAGTTGGTTTGAGTTACACTACATTTTACTCCGTTATAATCGTGTAAGATGACAACGACTTATAAACTGTATCAGCTAAAAACATCATGAGAACGAAGGGGTTTGTTCCGAATTGCCCAAACTTTGAAGTTTCTGATAAACGTAAACAAACAATCGTCCCACGTCAGTCTAGTGGAAGATGACGCAAACTTTCCCACTGAAGAGATAGTCTGGAGTCAGATAATACTCACGCACATCACTGCACACACCGATAGTCAAGACCCTTCATAGCCCCTTGCCTGTCGCTGTGCAATAAGGTAGGGAAAAAGTCAAGCATGTGAAGTGTGCATTTGTTTGTGATACAGTACAGATTTTACTGTTAGATGATAGTTTTATGGTTATCAGATGACCATTTGCTCAAAAAAAAAAAAAAAATGATAGTTACCACTATCATCACAGTTGTCATCAGAATGTTAGTGATTGTTTCGTTTTTGAAGGTTCCAAGATGCTTATATGCGTCAGCTGTGGTCACCTAATGGTGGCTCTCTATGCTGCTCAATCTCTGGCAGCCTCCCTGTTCAGTCCCTTGACCCTGAGGTCACATTTAATGACCGTCCCAGGTCTGTTTTTGGTTTACCCCTTGCAACCCTACCCTCAGTGTTAATACTTCTCATTTTCTGCACCCAATTATCATCCTCCATCCTCTCCACATGCCCGAACCAAATCTAAATACCTTTCCATCACAACACCAATACACTCCAGTCCCATCATACATCTCAGCTCTTCCATTGTAAACCTAGCCCCCCCAGGCCTTGCACTCAGCAATGCACTGCACATCCACCTAATTATTGTCATTTCTGTATGTTTGAGCCTGCAAATACCCTCTTTCCTTACTGCTCAGGTCTCTCACTACCATACAGCATTACACTCCTAACACATGCTGCATACAAAGATCCCTTAGCACTTAGGGAGTGCTTGCTCAATGTCAGAAGCAACAGCTTCCTGAGCTTCTTCCAACCAATCCTCACCCTAGCCACAGAGCTACAGAGCTCTGTGATGTGCAGTTAAATTGCTTACTTTGCATACAATGGATGCCATTTATCAACTTCACAATGTTAGTTCTTGATACTACTAGCCAGTAATGTTCATTGCATATTTTCCTGTATTATCACAGGAAGTTGTCTGTCTTACTACACCCACATCATCGAAAGAGATGCAGCGACATAGGAGACCAGTTGCCTCACTGGGGATCCTGTTGTTGGCTCACAAACTCTACAGTGCGGGGCTCAACACACTCCCACCTGTTACGTTACTTACAGTTATTGGCCAGGTAAAGTATTCAGATTTCAGGAGAGAAATTATATATAATAATTTGTATATAATCTTAGGCTTTCTTTTTCTTAAAGTCTCTTAGGAAGCATAAAGTTTTGAGAGTCCTAGCCTTTGATTATTTCATTGTTGCTTAAAAATAAATAAATAATCCTATCATGAACTTCCATATTACAAAGAGCAATAGTATTTTTTATCATAGGGAAGAAATGCTGCTGCTTGATTATTAAGTGAATGGATGTGTGGCTCATTTCACTTGGCACTCTTTATGGTTTCCCTTTGTGCTTTCACGTTCCCATTTCATGATTTGACCCAATCCATTTATTAGATAAAAATAAGATGTTAGTGATAAAGTGGTGCCCAGCATACAGGAGCTATACAGTATGGTATAGTAAATGTATAAAGTACACTGGCCAAAAACTTTCTTAAGTACTGTAGGTAACCTTTGCCAGTGCTTTTGGTCATATACCCTGAGATGCACTGGACTCGGGCAATGTAATCTCAGATCTATAATCTTAAGTAATAATATGGAATTAGTTACATGTATACTGGTATATTCACTTTTTTCTTTTTCTTTTTTTCTTATGTTTTTTATGAACCAGGATTCCAAGGGCATGACTGATCAGTGAATGAGTGTCTGGCCCATTTCACTAGGCCTGCTTTTGATATTTCTCCCTCTTTTGTATTCCCCCTCCTTCCTGGACCCAACTTCACTCCATACTGGGGGGGAGGGGAGTCATGATGATGATGATTGCCCCTCCTCTGCATATTTTTATAGAGTCTGCTATACTTGGGGTACATTGACCCCCCATGGGACCGGCACGAGGTGTGTCTCAGTGGTGAGTCCATCATCCGCTACAAGGACTACCGCCGCCTCGTTCTCTCTGCCATTGAACATGTTGACGACATCCATCTCTATCACAACATGGCCTCGTTCATCCTCAAGGGACGCTCTTTGGAGAGGAGGTACCCTCTTTATTTAGTTATTTTTATCCTCGAGGGGGCTTATTGGAGAGAACTTAGCCACTTATTAAATACAGTAACTTTGTCGGTAAAAAAATAATAATACTGTAATAATAAAAACTGGCTAATCATTTAGTAAATGTTAGGACGAACTTGTCTAGCCTCAGGCTCCTACGCTTCTCATGGGGCGACATAGGATTAGATGATGGATGGATGGATATCTTTCCATGGCACGTGAATTATTGTACTGAATTTTCTTTATCATATTCAAAGATTACTGTAAGACAAATCACCATACCTTTCTAATTAGTTATCTTGCTGAACCTTATGATGTTTTCTTTGTGTTTCAGATTTGGATCACTGAGGTTCCTGATTCTTCTGCTGGTGTTCACTGTGGCCACAAGTCTGACATATGTTGGCCTCGCGTTTGGAGCGATGAAGTATTTTGAAACACATTCCTACATGCGAGAGTGTGCAATTGGATTCTCAGGTAACAAGCAACTGACACTAATTATCTGTGAAAATAACCTGCATTAGTAAAGCATGCAGTAGGGTAATATATGAAGAAGACTTGTAAGCATTTACTGTCATTTTCACTTGCATATTAATACTGCCTTCATCTACGGACTCTTTCACAGTCATTGCCACTCCAACAGAACAAAATTTCGTAAGTATACACCTTAAAAACACTCCAGATGCCATAATGAAGATTGTAATTAACCTCTTCCCTACCTGGAATCTCTCGTAGACTGAAGAATATAATCTGGTGGTAACAAAACACAAAATATAAGAGTGTCATTGTACTGAAGGAATTAAGTTGATTCTGCATTACCAGCTAGTTATAGTAGATATCAGATGACAAAGAAAATAAAACTGAATGATAAAAAAAAAAAATGCAGTAGCTGTCTGATTTTCCAGTCTGCAGCGCAGTATAGAACACTATAATATTGTATTATAACCTTAATTGAAGCAACTTACCTGCCAGGTGGTTCAGGTGCCTAAGAAAGTAACTTACATTTTCTTAACATTGCAGGTGTGTTGTTTGCCTTGAAGGTGTTGACGACGCACTACGAGCACAGCGCCTACCAGTACGTAATGGGGGTCAGGATGCCTTCCAAGTACGCTGTGTGGGCTGAGCTGATCATCATTCACATTCTAGTGCCTAGAGCTTCCTTTGTTGGACACTTGGCAGGTCAGTGGCAAATGAGTGTGAAGTGCACAGTATTGTATGCTTTTGCCCTCTGGGTTCACATCTAGATGACCTTGGGGTCACAGTAACTGGATGTAACACTTTTAAAGCACAACAGAAAGTTTTATATTTTTCATCAGAGTTATGTTAATATTTTGGACATGATGAAAGTGAGCATATCTGAATTACAGTAATGTATATGTCTATCTCTTTTTCCAGGCATTTTAGTGGGGCTTGCATATATTTATGGGCCCGTGAGGCACATTGTTGATGCAATTTGTGGACTGTTTATCGCACCACAGCCATCCTACACTTATGCACGTGGCAGAGTTGGACCCCAGCACTGGGAAGGTCAGTTCATGCACAGGGATAGATAGCTAGAGTAAATAGATAGATGTAAAGGTAGATAGAAATATGGAGCATAGATACACACAGGATAATCAGGTAACTAACACTTTTCTGCTTGTACTGTCAGTGTTATCCCTTCTTACCATGTGCAGGCAGTAGTCATTATATACCAAGGATGTTATCAGAATATCACATCTTCCATACAGTTTGTTCAATACTGTAAATTGAAGGAAACTGTTAGATCAGCTTTTTGGGTGGCAGTGAAACTTTACTAGGTATTTTTTCTGCAACTGGATTTAATAGGGGAAAAAGGGGCAACACAGGAGTGGATGATGGATGGATGAAAAAAATAAAAAAATAAAATGGATCTGAAGTACCAGTATGCCTGAGATGGTGTGTTTTCTGGACCCACAATGATGCATTGTGATGTAACGCTTCATCTGTCTTCAAAATGTTAAAATTCATTTATTCATTCATCATCTAATCCAGTGTTGCCCGATGAGGAATGTATGAGCCTGGGGCTAGGCAAGTTGGTCCTGACATTTAAGGTTAGAGTGACCAGCATCACTCATCTCTGGGTGGCATTACATGAGCAATAAACCCCAATCACCCCTTGGATATTAACCCGCACCGGCTCATCCGATTGGAGTGCCTTAATTGTCTGCTGTACCACCAGGTGCCATAATTTGGTTATATGGTTCTTGGTTACCACCTAGCATAGTAAATGATTTCCTGGTGTACAGGAAATCATTTGGCTTGTCACTCAGTGTAGAGTTACCCATAGACAGAAGGGGGAGGAAAGAATGAAGAAAAGAAAGACAAGAGGAAAGAAGGAAGGAAGAGAGGAAAGGGCAGGCACCCGAGAGCAGCAATTCATCAAGTGAGTGGATGGTGAGTGCCCCCACCAACTGTTAAAATACCAGTAAAATGTTAATATGGAATAAACTAACTTAGTATAATACGGCTGTCCAAGACATGTATGTTATTGGTTGACAAAAAAGTTTTACATTACTGGTAGACTTAAATCTAGGCCGTTAAACTGGTATATCGTGAGTACTGTATAACCTTGGACCCAGCTTGCAGTCAGTTTTAGGAATTCTGTACAGAATTATTTTTGCAAAACTGTGAATAAAAACATGTCAAAGAAAGAATGTAATACACTATTGGGAATTTAAAATATGTAGCTGTTGTGCCAATTACTACCACTGAAAGGTTTAATAGGTTTCTGTATTACCTTGCACATATCTTGACTCTAATCCTGTTTCACTTATGTTGTGTGGAGCAGGTTACGAGCAGCAAACTTACGGATGGCAGTACGATCAGGATTATGGTGATTACTACAATTATGGTAAGACTACTGGTTGTCTTCATTATAAATTACAGAAGTTCCAAGTATTACCAGTTTTTCATACAGTTCAGCAGTGAGTAGGGGGTAACTGGCAAAGATCAGCTTTAAAAGTGCAGTAGTGGTATTAATGGAACTTTAATAAGCAGTTTTTCATCAGTCCATTTCCCTGGTCATTCTGTTCAATTGTTCTTCTATTTTTGCTCCATTTCTTTCTGCTTCTTGACTACCTTACCCATCTTTAGGGGGGAACTAGGGTTGGAATGATGACAGTGAGTGGTTTGGTAAAATTTAAATTGGCTTTCTTTATTAACTTTTTCTGAATGAGAGATTCCCTACCCCCCCAAACCTAAATAAATCTGGTAGTTAAAAAAAAAAAAAAAAAATCATAAGACACTAATTTTGTTTCCAGTGTCTGCATTGCTAGAAAAATAGTATCAGGTGGTAGGGAAAATTAAAAATAATTATACTTCTATTTTCAGACCCTCCTCCTCCTGATCCTGATGAATTGCGGAGGCGGCGAATGTATCGTTACAGATACCAGTATTAGTGACCATCTGTTGTCACACGGCCTCTACCACTGATGACCTGACTGATGCTACCATGGTGTTCTGAGCTTAAAGTAGGGTACAGATCTCCTACTCTTTCACAATATCTACTTCACACCTAGAGCATGTACATCATTTTCCTCACATGCAGTTTATTAAAGAGAATCATCTGTAGGCAGGGAAATATACCAAGCCTCTTTTGCCTTAGGAATATTAACCAGAAGAGGAAAGTGAGTAGGTGAGGTGAAATAATAGGTAAATATATGTCCCTGACTGAAACAATACAGCACATATCTGCCATAGTGATATTAGTTGAAGGAATTATGTAATCAGTTTTGTTTTCCCGACTGTTGAGGTAGGTTTTATATTTTTAGTCCATCCATCCATCATCCAGTCATTTATTGCCATATCAGAAGCATAAGGGGCTTTGGCTAGGCTACTGAGTCCACACATTACTGTATATCTTCGAGGTGTAATGATTTCCTGAATAAGTTGCAGGTGGTGTAAAGGAGGATGGCATGAAAACTCTCACTAAACAGATGGCTACATATTGAAGCATTACTGTGTCATTTACTGTTGCATAATCTAATAATTGTGTTGGAATCTTGCATCATTAATTGTGAAACCTAAATGCATAATGGGATTGGTGACAACGAATGAGCACCACCGCTTGTGGTTGTGTGAGTAGTTCCTACTGATACAACCAAAAATACTTTTGGCCTCATTACTTTGTCATATTTTTAATGTATATAGAGCTCATTTAAGGTGAACTCACTCTAAATAGTGTATAGTTACATGTTTTGTTGTGAGAAATATGTCTAGAATTTGCATAATTTATTTTTGCATGAGGTGGATACAATGGCTGTGAAGTTTTTTAGCACAAAAAGACACAGGCAGGAGCAAACAGTGTAGGATGCATTGATTACAGTACAGTAAACAGTTTTGCTTACTTCCACTTACCCCTTCACAGTGATGATTTATTTTTTAGCAAGTGTCAGATGATTATTGTTTAGCTTGGGAGAGGCTTTTTGGAGGGGTTAGCAATAACTTTCAGTAATTCCTTCAGTATAAGAGTTCTTTCTTAATAAAAATTACCTGAAGGTCATAAGAATGAATAAAAGATATGTAATTGGACTGAAAGTCAACATTGTCATCATCCTGACCTTTTTTCCCACCTACCAGTGGTGCGATGAAGGGGCCGAGAAATAAGCAGATAGAAGGTATGAATGCTGTAGAACTATCAACAGCTTGCCTAGTGAAATGGGCCAATAAGATGTATCCAAAAACGATTACCATTTTCTACGAATGTATGGTTTGAAACAGTATTCTAATAAAATATTTGTTTTAATTACTGGTATTTTCATGGTCTATCTATCTATTGCCAGACGCCTCAATCCCGAACGGGGTGGCCACAAACAAATCGCCTCCATGTCACTCTGTCCCCTGCCATTTCACTACCACGCTCCCAACTCACACCCCCCTCTCTCATATACCTCTCCACTCCATCCCTCCATCTCATCCTCGGCCTCCCCCTCCCTCTCGCCCCCTCCACCTCACTCACATACACTCTCC
The DNA here is from genome assembly GCA_018397915.1 of Birgus latro. NCBI lineage: Eukaryota > Metazoa > Arthropoda > Malacostraca > Decapoda > Coenobitidae > Birgus > Birgus latro. Next base: position 29,246 of record JAGKTI010000348.1, read on the forward strand.
TCGTCAATCTTTCACTCTCCATCCTCTCCACATGCCCAAACCACCTTAACGTGTTTCTCCTAACGCTTCCCATCACGTCCTCAACCACACCACAACGCTCCTTCACTTCCTCATTTGTTAGTCTGTCTCTCCATGTGACTCCACATGCTCCTCTCAAATAACTCATTTCCACTGCTCTCACTCTTGACTTCTGTCCTTCCAACAGGGTCCAAGCTTCACTTCCATATGTCAGAGTTGGTATCACAATACTGTCATGTAACAACTTTTTCACTTCCATGCTCACCTCCCTGTTTCTTATCACTGCTTTCAACGAACCAGCAACCTTCCTTCCCTGCTGTACCCTTTCGAGCACTTCACCCTCCAGACTACCATCCTTACTCATCACACTGCCCAAGTACTTAAATTCACTCACATTCTCCAT
>JAGKTI010000348.1:34261-70243 GCA_018397915.1 Birgus latro
TGAAGTTACAATACAAATCAATACTCTGGTCACAAATGGGTAACTAAAGTAATTATGCTTCAAATAACAGGGCTAATGATACATGAACCTCCACTATCAATCAATCAACCAATATAAACCTCCACCATCAATCAATCAACCAAACAACCAACCAAGTTACCCATTACATAAAAAGAAGTTACAGCAGAAATAAATATAGATGGTTAACTCTACATTTATCAAGTTTCAAATATGTAGAGTGATAAATCATACAGTTAATTTGCACTATCCATCCATCAATCAACATGTCACCCAACTGAGCAACTCCCTTTTCAGAATCACAAGTACGAAGTATATGTGAACACTTTATATGAATCATGAACACTTTACAGTGTAACATTCAGAGTTATTTAGCTTGAAAATCAGCATAACATGCCACTTGGTTATTGTCAATCTTTATACACTGGTGACTAGCTCATACTGGCACCTAAGTAATGGACTCGAACCATCAATCAGTTATAAAAGTACCTTACAGTGTACAGTACTTCACTTGTACATACAGGGAGATACAATTAAGAACATATATTCTGTACTGATACATACAATAAATACATAGGTAAGCAATTAATTTTGACAGCTGCTGATGCAATCTTCAAAACCAACCAATCAAAATATTTATATAAGTTTCATAATATTTCTATCTAAAAAAAAGGATCAACATTCCTGACCGTAATTCTACATAAAGGCACTGTGCAACTTTAAACTGTACTATACTCTTTTCACCCTGTCTTGGCTTAAATTTTTTCCCTTTCACAGCTTATTTCAAGTAGCTCTATGGGAGAATAAGACTAGCATCATATTCAAGTGTTAATATCTTGTGACAATTCAATACTCAATATGAAGAGATGGCAGTTTCAGGCCAAGTAACAGTGAAAATGGCACAGCTCCCTTCACACAGAGTTTGAGATGGCATTGAAAGTAAAGAAGTGGTGCATGTGGAAGAGATATAGATTTTGTTATGGGGGTTTGACTGGAGTAAATGAGAACATGGTGTGGGAATATATGAGTGCTGTGAAGTGTGAGAGTGAGCTCTTTAATACAACTTTTCTACATGACAAATACTGTAAATTTGTTGGAACTGGCATATCAAGTACAAAGATATCAACGCAATTTTCTCAGTAGCTGAGTGGTTAGCATCGCTGACTGCAAGGCTGTTAGCCCATTAGTGCCAAGGTTTGAATCCTGGTGCAGGCAGCTGGAGTCACTTGACTCAGGTGTCCATCCACCATTTGTGGGTTGGTAGGTAAAATGAGTAGCTAAGATAATATCTAGGGGAGGTAACTGTGGAGATCTGGATGATGCAGTGGCCTTGTATCCCAAGTTAATAGGAGAATCACCCACTACAGGCTCAAAGGCCTATTTATGGAGATCAGCACTGCAGCTAAGCGTCACATGGTGTATGCTCCCACCTTTACCTTTATAACTCTATTACCTTTAATGAATGGCTGAATTAGGAGCAGAAGCAAATATGAAAAAAGGTATCCTGTGACATGGACTTACAGTATAATTAAGGGTTTGTTGTGAGTTATAAGGGAATGGGTTGAAGGATGTGAGGATGGAAACATACTGTGAAGGTTACTGAAGCTTAAGTTGCACAAGGACTTCACCAACTACCTCCACGACTCATGTAATCGGGATCCACACTAACCATAAACCACTACACCTAACTATTATGAAACTGCTAATCTCACTCATGCATTCAACATACATACATACTTTATACAGTACAAACTCTCCTGTTCCTAGGGTATTAAATCAGTTATCTTAGTAATATATAATAAATTCTTTCATAGCCTACTGTGCTGTACTACATTAAATGAATGAATACACTTTGATTGAAACTTAAGGTGAATGTGAGTAGTTTCCTTGTACCTACAGAACTGCCAATAACCCTTTAACCCCTCAACTGTGACATGCCTATCAGAAAGCCATTATGGTAGCTTGGGGCATGCCTTCCATAATCATGCCAAACTTTTCAAATTTTATGTTTGATGAGTTGTCAGACAACATACAACTGATGAATGACTAAACACAGGATGACACAACCTGCCTTGCACGGTGGTTCATGGTGTCTACTTCCCACCTTCGCGGGTGTTAGCTGGCCAAACCATACTCTGACATCCAAACTCGTTATTACACACGGATTTAGGCACCAAGAGTCTTGCAGTTTGATGCACCTATAAGCAAAAAGACTAATTTCCTTGTGTATGGCCTATTCTTAATATATGGTAACATTTTTACAAATATTCTCTAGTCAAAAAGGTACAGTTTTTGCTTATTCTCCCACACCATGAATGTCCTATCTAACATGTATGTTGCAGCTTGGGCGTTAAGAACTGAGCACAGACTTAATGAATACATGACATATAATGTCACTGGGTGTGGACATAAGTGTGTCAAGCACCAAGGCAACTACCTCATCAAGATGTTGTACTGTAGTGTAACAAATAAAAAACCTTTGTCAATCCCATTACAGAACTCTTCCCCATTCTGCAATTTTCTCCAGACTAGCATAGCATTGTAAGTATTTGTTAAAGGTGACATAGGTAAAAATAAGTAAGTCTCACACCATCCCCTTTGATTCCCCCCCCCACCCCAGAGGACTCATGACTTCAAGGGGACACATTCAGCCTTAACTCTTTGAATCTGGGAACATAATCTTAAATGTTATGTTTGCCTTTTCAACATTTTACTCAGATTAGGATACTACTGAACCAGAGGAATTTAGATATACCATTACTAAACCTTTTCCGTACAAACATAAAATCCTCAGGTAGCAGCAAGACTAAAACCAATATGGACATCACCTAGATTCAATGTGTGAAGAAATCCCTTTACTGATACAGACCCTTTCAAAGCCCACTGAAATAATCTGATAGCACATAGTAGGGAAGTCTTAAGCATATGAAGTTACAGATCAATGTTAACCCCTTCATGAAGAGAGGTCCCCCAATGCCTAAATAAAACTGTGTGAAGGAAGCATGAATAAATTGAATAAACCAAAAAATGGCATCAAGGAAGCATGAATAATGAAAAAAGACATCAAGGGAGCACAAATAATCTGAAAAAATGAGACATCATTATTGAAAAGGTTACTAGAGACTGTTTCTGACACTACAAAAGGTCTCACCAAGCAAGGGGGGGAGGGGGGAGTTGGAAATAAAAAAAATAAATGAAAAGGATTATATATTAAAGACTGGAATAATTATATCTGCCATCATGGGTGCAACATGAAAAGTTGTGTGTTGTACTTATACCTATCGGCCAGTTTCATATGTGTATGTACTTGTCCTACCTTAATCAGTTCCAAGCATTGATGTAAATTGGAATGAACAATTTCAAAGTCATCAGGTTCATTTGAGAGTTTCCCAACCTAGTCAAAAAATTACTGTGATAACAACACTTTCCAACAACAAGTAAACTGACTGGGATACCTCAACATGAGAAGAAAGCAGGGATTATTATAAGTCTGTAGAAACAACAACACCTGAGAAAGCCAGCCATAAGGAGACAGCAGATAACAGTCCAGACAGGAACAAAGAGCAACTGCTGTGAAACTGGCCCTATGGAACTGCTATAAAACATGTAACAATGAGATGGTCATTACAAAATCTACCTTAATATTAAAGCTTGATTCAGCTTGATTCAGTCCCCCCCACCCCCCACCCCCAGGAATTACAATACAGTACATCACACTAAACAGACTGATTTGGTACTCAACTTGCAGATCTCTCATAGTAAACAGGTTACAAATACTACCATAAGTCCACTGAGGGAGCAGTAATCCAAAAGGACAAAGCTGGTTAATGTTACAAGCAGTACTATATTGTACTTAGTAACCTCTTCATAGTAATGCCAAATTTTTCACTTTTATTCCCTTTCCCTATCTATCTATTGCCAGATGCCATAATCCTGTAAGGGATGGCCATCTGACTTTGAGTTACTGTATTTGTTTTACGGGGAGGGGCACTAACCCTCCACCAACCCACTTGTTGACACGTAGGAAGCACGTATGGTTTAGTTATATGGTTACCACCCAGCGTTGTAAATGGTTTCTAGGAAACCATTTGGCTTGTCACTCAATGTAAAGCCACCTGTAAAGGAAAGAAAAGCAATAAGAAGTGACAGGAAAGATGGGAGAAATAGGAAGAGAGGAGGGCAGGCACAGAAAAAGAATGATAAAGGCTAAGGAAGTAGGCAGCACTACATCAAGGGAGTGGATGATGGTCGCCACCACCTACCCCTTTCCCAAATTTATAAAATCAACAGCCAGCAAAATGAACTGGTAATAAAAAAAAAAAAAAAAAAAAAAAAAAAAAAGGAAGGGGGGGGGCCCTAAGTTACACATCACACAATTTTCTGTGCCTGACAACATGACTCCTATACTGCACAGTCGTAATCTATCACAAATTATTGACGAGGTCTAAAAAAGACTACACTTATGGCACAGATTTTGATGGCAGAACAGTTGAGGCTTGACAAATGAAGAAAATAAACTAAATACTGCATAATCATGCAGGTCCATAAAGATAAGAAAAACATTGGTATTCAACAAAAAGATGATGATGGAAGAACAATAAGGATAGAAATCACAGTGCCATAAATTGTTCAAACAGAAGCATTTTACCCAAGGGGCAACCTTGTCTTCATTATCTGGGCTGGGCCAAAACAGTTATATCTTTAAAAAAAAAAAAAAAAAAAAAAAAAAAGTGGTTATGATCCGTTTCAACAACGTATGAATGCTGTTAATTAACCCCTTCAGTGCATTTTTTTCTTTTTTCATTTTGGCTAGCACACAGGCAATTTTAAGCTAATTAGGGGAACTATTTTTACAGTAAGAGGACTGATGAAGGCTACACTAACCCCTCCAGTTTGAAAAGTCTCTCCTGAGCTAAGGAAATCAGTCTGAGGGTGGCCATTAATGTAAAATGGTGTCATCACACTGAAGGGATTCAGATGTGCTTTTAGATCTATTCAAGCTTTCCTACTCCTAAAACATAATTAGAGGCAATGAATATAACTGTATTAAGTTTCTTTGTATACGATACTGCATTAAACAGTTAACATTTACAAGTGAAATCTTGGAGTACAGTACTGTATGTAGCTAGACAGAATTATACATACTACACTTTCTAGACCTGAGCAAGATAACATCACCATGACATAACACAGACTTTGTTGCACCTCGATACATCATACATACAGCCACTTACAAAATCCCCTAGGTTGCCCTGGCACTCTTCCATCCATCATCCATTCCTTTATTGTCTCTTTTAACATACAGTGTACAGCCTGAGGCTTGGTTACTCTGTCCACAACCTTATGCAGCATGTCAATTTGTGATTTTTGATAATTTTTGTGTTGCGCTCTTTCTTTATTGTTAGGTTCACTAAAAAATAAATAAAAAATATAATATTATTGGCAACTACATTCTTTCATCCGTAAGTACACACCAAGAATGTCTCTGCTGCTTCTGCCATCTTCCCATGGCAACAAGTTGAATAACCTTCAGCTGGTTTGCTGCCAAAAAATACCAATATTGGAGACCAGAGGGTAGCTGAGACCTAACGGAGGCAAAGCAGACCATCCTTACTGTTCAATGGCCCAGGCATACATAAGCAGAATGAACAGAGAGTCACCATTTATAAATGAGTTTAGGAAATGCAAAAAAAAATGTGAAAATTTTTATGTCATATGAAGTTACCCAGGGTGGAAGGGTTGACTGTGTGAACTGAACAGCCTAGCATCCTTACAATTCTCATATTTTAATCCCTTCAGACTGTGGATGCCTGTTTCAAATTTACGCTATCACCAAAGATTGTTTAGCTCAGGAGACATTCCTTGAGCTAAAGAGATTATGAACTATGTGCAAAACCCTTCACCATGAGGACATCCCTCCTACTCTACTTCATTAAGACTATGGCATGATTATTTATGAAATTTCAAAGAGATCTCTATGGCTGAAAGGGCTACTGAAGAAGTGTGACAATGCTTTACTAAGAAGCCTATAGTACAATACTGTATACAGCTGCCAGCCAGAATGTACACTATCAATATACTGGCTCTTGCTTGGTAACATTCTTTTTTCTGTATCAGGCAATAATGTACACAGCTTAGAACAATGTACTGTACAGTACTTACTGTATTATTTAGATTTGCAGACTTATAAATGAATGAACTGTATTGAAATGTAAATTCTTTTTTTACTTACACTGGCCTTAATTAATGCTGTACTCTGTTTCTGATTGTCATTTCTGCCTCACCATTTATATCCCAAGAAGTCAAACTGCCAATATAAAAAAACATTTCCTCATTTGTTTAGATATATATATACTAAAGATTTACAAAATCTGCAAGTGCCCCTCTGTTACATACAAGACCTATATAATAAAGGTATCAAACACCACAAACCATACTCAAATCTCAAAACAATACTGTACACCCTAATTTAACCACCACCATCTGCTAAATCAAAGGTGCATATTAAAACTAAGTACATGAAAATGCACACTGCCACCCCACATTTTGATGAAAATATTTGAATTACTCATGAATAATGCATCTCATTATCTTGCAACTCACGATTCAGAGTGCAATCAGCAGCAATGCAGAGAGGACAGACTTGTTGTTTCTTCATCTAGTGCTTTAGAAATTGTAAAAAAATAAATAATCAATAAGTTAACAAATAAAAACTGGGCCTCAAGTTCCCATCCATGTTGTCAGTTTTAATATGACCAACAGTCACTAGCTGGGCAATACTCTGAGTGATCATGATCCAGCAGTGGGATTTTCAAACGTATTTAAAGTAATTTCCCTGTCGTAACTTACATTTGTTTTAGATGAAGAACCAGAGACATGGGAAATTCTACACTGTCCTTTCTTTGCCCTTCCTGCAAAAATAAATATATAGGCCTACAATAATTTTATTTTGGTAACCAATACAGTAACTGTTTTGAAGAAGGAAAGGGACAAGAGATGACTTTACAGCCTAATTTCCTTGTCCTTCCTGCACTAACATTTCACAGCTATGATAGAGAATCAATGTTATGTATTTGTGAGAATCTCATTCCTGGTAATTTTGGCTTAATATCTCACATACGGAAATATATCTTACCACCAAACTGCTAAAGATGATTTAGGATGATGAAAGATCATCATGCAAATATCATTAGGAGCAAAGCCCAAGGGAAAAGTATTCTCATAAGCTATGGTAAGTACTTTTTTTTTTTTTTAATATCTTTCTTTCTTAAGGGGGCAAAGAAAGTTGCTTAACCTTGGTCTGCCTGGTGAAGCAGATAAGAGGCAAAGCATGTCAAAAATTCAAAAGTAAATCAAATAATAACACTTTGTACATCAACTTGATACATCATGGGCAACAGATACGTCTCCATCCAATGTGTAGCTGTGAACATAAATACTGTCTGTTCTTCTTCATTACAACAAATAACACAATGAACAAAGACTACTAAAGCCCCTTCATAATTATGATCTTTGAAGCCCCAACCTTTTGACAATACAGTCGACCCTCGATTCTACAGACCCTGAATCAACGTATTTCGGAAGCAACGGACAATATCTGCTGGCAGAGAATCGCTCCGGACACCAGTCATTTTTTTTTTTCATTACATGTACACTCACGATCAGTAATTTCTGCTCAGGGATGCCCCCTTTGTACCAATGTATATCCAGGGAAGACGGAAGGAGGTGACAAAACAAGCTCCATCCGCCTCTATTCCAACTCCCAACCCTCCTCCATACCCCTACCCCACCCAACCTCCCACTTGTCATTCTTAAGTGGCAGTTACATCTCAAGCTAACCTCATACTTTATACTCATAGTCACATTACTAATACACAAACAAAACACTAGGACATGTAAAAAGTATACAATATAACTATGAACACTGCAGCAAGAAATTAATGCATTATAACATTGACAGTAAAACAAAAACATTGACAACGACCATACCAGGCCTCATGTGTTGGGTGCTTACGTGCGCTTGTGTGTGTGTGTGTGTGTGCGTGTGTGTGTGTGTGTGTGTGTGTGTGTGTGTGTGTGTTCAAAGCAGTGCACCCAACACATGAGGCCTGAGGTGGCCATTGTTAATGTTTTTGTTTTACTGTCAACGTCATAATGCATTAATTAGCTGCAGCATGTTGATAGTTACATCATATACAGTACTGTACTTTAAACATATCCTAGTGTTTGGTGTTTGAATTAGCAGTGGGACCATGAGTGTTAAGCATGAAACCAGCTTGAGATGTAACTGCCAGTTGAGAATGACGGCTCAGGTGGGGGATGGTAGGAGATGGAGGAGGGCTGGGAGCTGGAGTAGAGGCATGTGGAACTCGTTTCGTCCCCCCCTTCTCCTTTTCCATGGGTATACAGGGGTAGGAAAGGGGCGCCCCTGGGCAGAAATTAGTGATAGTGTGTACATCTTTTTTCATTTCTAACTACATACAGTATTTCTCTCAACAGGTACAAAAATAAATGATACTGTAGATGAACATAAAAATTTATTGTAAAACAGTACTGTACTGTACAGTACAGCCATGAAGAAAGTCGTAATTTGAAGGGTCCATAGAAAACAGGGTATTGTGAGGTAAACTAGTCCGCGATAGCTTTGCTGCACCTCATCTTCAATATCATCGTTTTCTTTTGCTATTTTTCAAGTTTTAGGCAATTTTTCCCTTCATTTTCAAGCAGTGGACTTTCTCAAGCAACGGACACTTGTACTCCGCTATTAGTCTGTTGATTCGAGGGTCGACTGTACTATGAAAGTTTACCGACTAAACAAGTAGAGCAATATTTGCATCTGCAACTGTATCTACGTGACAGATTTGTCCTGATCAACAATTAAAAGGAAAAAAAAGGGGGGGGGATATGGTAAATGTAAATTTCACTTACACATTACTGTATTCATTCAACAGCACCCAAACATACATTCCATACAGCAGCTCAAGTTCGAGAAGGTGAAAGTCGTAGTGATTGTATCGTATGCACCATGTGAACACAGGAGTGAGAGAAAGAAAGACAGGTTTGGGGATGAGCTGGATGTAGTAGTGGGAGAAATGCCCAGGAGCTATAAAGTGATTGTAATGGGAGATATGAATGGAAGAGTAGGCAATGGTCCTGAGGATGACATAATGGGACATTATAGATACCAGGAGAAAATGATAATGGGAAGCGACTAAAAGATATATGTCACGAGAGGAGGTTGTGCATTTGTAACTCGTATTTCAAACATAAAGATGCACATAAATATACGTGGTACAGAGGGAACGGGGATCGTCTTGAAAGAAGCCTGACTGATTACGTGCTCGTAGAGAGGTCGATGATGGGAATGGTTGCTGATACGAGGGCCGTAAGAAGACGAAGTGGAGGTCTGTCAGATCATATGATTGTGGTATGCAAGATCAAGCTGAGAGGAGTGAGGTGGATCAGGAGAGAGAGGAGCAGTCAGAGAGAAAGATTGAAAGTTGAAAAGCTGAGGATCAAAGAAATGGCAGATGGTTACAGGAAAAAAGTAGAGGAGGAGTTAGAATCAGTGAACTGGAATGAAATGGATCTGGACAGCTTGTGGAATGCATATAGGGATTGCTTAATTAGGAATGCTAAAGCGGTGTGTGGTGTGGCAAGAGTAACAACAAAGAAGAAAGGTACAGCATGGTGGGATGATGAGGTTAAGAATGCAGTGGAGGAAAAGAGGAAGAAGTGGCTCAAGTGGTTACAGGACAGGGGTTCAGTTGAAATAAGAACTAAATATATTGAGAGCAAGAAGTACATAAAGAGGCTAGTGAAGAGGAAAAAAAAAAGGAGGTAAATGATGATCTAGGAAGAAAAATGAATGCAAACTACTCTGAAAATAGGAAGTTATTCTGGAAAGAGGTGCGGAAATGTAGAAGTGAAAGCGGAAAGAAATGTGATGGTGTGAAGGATGCAAGTGGTAGATTACTAACCCAAGGGGATGAAGTAAGTGCCAGATGGAAAGAATATTTTGAAAGACTGATGAATGGGAACAGAGAGAGCAGAGCAGCTGTAAACATGATTGGTTTTGGGGGTGTGCAGAGAAGGAATGCAGTGCCAGGAGACTTGACACTTGCACAAGTGAAGAGTGCTGTGAAGGGGCTGAAAAATGGGAAAGCAGCTGGGGCTGATGAGGTGCATGCAGAGATGATTAAGTGTAGTGGAGAGGGTGGAATGAAGTGCTTGTTGGAGATATGTAAGAAGGCATGGATGAGTGAAACTGTGCCAGCAGAGTGGAAAAAGGTTGTGATTGTACCCCTGTACAAAAATAAAGATGAGCGAAGTGAGTGCAAGAATCATTGTGGCATAAGTTTACTGAGTGTGGTAGGGAAGGTATATGGAAGAATTATTATAGAGAAAGTAAGAGAGATATCAGAAGTCCTAGTGAGTGATGAACAGGGTGGCTGTAGGAGTGGCAGAGGATGTGTGGATCAAACATTTGCAGTGAGACAGATAGCAAAGAAGGCTTGTGAGAAGGACCATGAGGTGTTTATGGCATTCATGGATCTGGAAAAAGCATATGATAAAGTAGGCAGAGAAGGATTGTGGTAAGTTTTGTACATGTACAGTGTAGATGGTAGGCTGCTAGGTGCCGCAAGAGTTTCTATGATGGCAGTGAAGCATGTGTAAGGGTTAATGGGCATCTAAGTGAATGGTTCACGAACGGTGTAGGCATGCAGCAAGGTTGTGTGATGTCTCCATGGTTGTTCAATATATACAGGGTGTTTCGTGAGTTAAGTCAAAAACTTTGGGTAATGATAGATGAGCGAATTCTAAGCAAAAATTGCCATATGAACATGTGTCCAAATCTCAACCGTTACGGAGCTATAATTACTGATGACCTTATGGGCGAATTATGGAGACCATTTTCGCCCATAAGGTCATCAGTAATTGTAGCTCTGTAACGGTTGAGATTTGGACACATGTTCATATAACATTTTGTGCTTAGATTTCCCTCATCTATCATTTCCCAAAGTTTTTGACTTAACTCACGAAACACCCTGTATATATGGATGGGGTGATGAGAGAAGTAAAAACAAGAGTAATGGAGAGAGGGATGGTGATGGTAATGAATGGAATATCTCAAATTTGTTGTATGCTGATGATGCAGTACTACTTGCAAATACCGGACAAGAACTTTGTAGACTAGTGCAGAGTTTTGCTGGTGTCAGTGAGTATCGTGCCCTGTGAGTAAATGTAGAAAAGAGTAAAGTGATGGTTACTGAGAGAGAAGGTGACTCCCAGTGCAATATCACAGTGAATGGAGAGAGACTGAGATTGGTGAGAGAGTTCAAATACCTGGGTAGAGTGATAGAAAAGAGAGGAAAATATGCAAAAGAAGCTGAAAGTAGAGTGACACGAGGAAGAAAAGTAGCTGGTGCAATGAAGGCCTTGATAAGAAACAGAGGCTTGAGTGTTGAAGCTGCATGAGGCTTAAATGAAGGAGTGTTAGTGCCAACTTTAACATACGGATGTGAGACTATGGTGTGGGATGAAAATGAAAAGTCAAGAGTAACAGCAGAGAAGATGGGACTGCTGAGAAATGTATGTGGAGTGCAGCGGGTGGATAGGATACAAAATAATGCAATTCGTGAAAGATGTGGAGTGAGGAAGTCGGTGGACACCAGAATCGAAGAGAGTGTACTGCGATGGTATGGTCATGTGGAGAGAATGGATAACAATAGAGTGGTGAAAAAGGTATGTCTGAGCGAATCTGGAGGGAGGAGGTAAGGCAGGCCAAGGAGAAGGTGGAGAGATATGGTGGATGAGTGTGTGAGGAAGAGAGGTTTGGAAGTCGGTGGGGCTAGGGAACTGACAAGAGATCAAGCTGTCTGGATGAATGTTGTAAGAAGAAGTGCATAATCAGGGATTTTGGCACCCCTTTTAACGTGGCAGTGTCCGGATTGACTCTATCAGATACGTTTATGTGAAGCTACAAAACGTGGTGAAATTTTTTTGGCGTATCTGATAGAGCCAGGATTCTGGGGGCTTGAATGATGAGTGAATGGAAGCATGGCCCATTGGACTGGGCAAATTTGAGCTGTCTGGATGCTGCTATTCCTCACCCTACCCTAGGGTGAGAAAGGAGGTCCAGATGATGATGATGATGATGATGATGATGATGATGATGATGATGAGCTTAACATAAAAAGATGCAATGCCCAAGCTGGAGATCATGGTGACTTTGCAGAACCATGATCATCGTAAATGATATCTTTGCTTCACCGTATCTGAGGAACACATCTGTATGGCCAAACCTTAACCCCTTTAATCTGACAAAGTTTTTAAAATTCTATGTTTGCTACCAAATGATAGGACATTTTACAAAGAAGGGTTAAATGTAGGTTTTATCTAATCTCCTTAGACTTTGAAGTCTCTCCTGAGTTGCATAAAACTGCCAAGTAACAGCAAAAATAAATACAGGATACAGTCTGTTATCAGACTGAAGGAATTAAACAGTCAATTGGACCACACACTTTTTTTCAGGAACTGTCTCTAAGAATGCCAAGGACATAAAACGACAGATGAAAGACAATCACAAACATGACAACAACTGGCTCTGTTTGTCAGACATACTACAGCTGACACAGGACACAGGTTGAATTGAATTTATTTTTTGAGAACTAGTGTCTCTGAGAATGTTGAGGATGTAAAATGACTGATGAAAGAAGGAAGGAAGGAATAATGAAGAACTAGCACCAAGCCAAAATATGGCTATATGTCACTAAGGCAGAAGGAAGTGGGTAAACAATTAAATGAATGTATGATACACAGTGCAGTAAGAAAAGTGATAATATTGGAAAGAGAAACAGTGGGAAAGTCACCTAGGAAATCAGGAAGTTGTGGGGGCTGACGGAATGAGGAAAGGAAGGGGAACACTGCAAGTTGTTGTAGGAATGTAGATGGGCACTCAAGAAAAAGATGACAGTCATAGGACAGTCACAGTGTGAGCAGGTGGTCTAAGGATCATGGCTCATCAAATGACCATGAGTTAGGCGAGTATGATCTAAGTCAAGATGAGCAAGGATTGAATGACTGTTGAGAATGAAAGACAAACACATACATGATGACAACTGGCCACACTTCCTCACTAGACCAAACAATGGTTGGATTCCTTAAAGAAAAATTAATTCTTGCTTCTCAAGGGCAATTCATATTTTTCTAAAGATTTCACCTACCACAGGATAAATAACTAATGTAATGGTAACAGTCAATAACATACTATTCCTTCCAGTGTTGGGGTCCAAGGTGAAGCAACTTTACTCATGACATCCATAAAAAGGTAAAAATATTTCAAACAGGCTTGACACTAAGAACAATACACATATAACATTAGGCAAACATAAGGCAGTACCTTCACAGACAACTACACAGGAACCTTCAACCTCATCTTAAATATTAACCTATTTGTTACAACAACTCTCAGAAAGCAAAGTAACAAAATGCTTCTTATCAAAGGGTGACTTTCCTTAAAATAAACTTCAGCAACTTTCCCTAAGTTTCCCACACTGTATATACGAGGAATTATGGAATATGTATGACATTTTGTGCTACATTCTTCACACACAACTGGCAAAATTCACATGGCATACAGCATCATAACTGTTCTTCCAGTAAGTATATGTAATTATGGTAACTTAACACTATACAGTAATGAGCACATGACAAACTTCTTTATCTGTCTTCCCATAAAGTATACCAATTAATACAATGCCTATTACATGACTAAACTATACATAATTAGACCAATGGTATCAAATATATGACTCATCAGTACAACATTTTCAATTTTATCATATGATTTTAATCATATTAGGAAGGACCTCAAATGCTGAGCGGTTAACTAGGACCATAAAAACACTCCAATTCAAACCATCTCTTCTGAAAGGAATAAAATTATCTGAGGGAAGGATGAACATTACAAAAATCAGGTCATGGCATGGCTGGTTGTTTTTATCTGACAAAGATCCATAACCCTTTTAGTTCAGTAGCCAGACTGGAAGATAAATCTTAATTAGTAACCAAGGAGACTTATCCCTATCTCATAACTATGGCATCCAACTAAACCATCTTGGGGGCTCCTGGACTCTAGTTCATTCTTCCTTAAAAAAGTCCAAGAGACCAACAGTTTTGTCATACTTCTCACAAAAAGTATGCAATCAATCCCAATGACCAACCACTTGTTGTACTGAGAGTATAGCAGGACCACAAAAATACCTTTGCAAATATCTGGAGATGGGGGGTAAAAGGTAGAATGAAGTCACTGTCTCAAAGGTCAAAGTAGTTAACAGTTATTCCTGTTAACTCAAAATCTAGGGATTTTCTTTTCATTTCATTTTATGTGATGATTTTATTAAGTTTTGGAAAGACTTTTTGAAATGTGTAAGTTAGATATAGCCTTAGTAAATCTATTCAATATAAGTGTGCTTTTCTAAGTGGAGTAAAATCAGTCCATAGCAGCAAGAATGAAATAAAGAAGTATGCATTGTAAACATCTGCAAGAAAATCAATAAACATTAATAAACAATATGAGTGTCTAGAGAGCATTCAGTGGCAAAAGGGTGAGAGAGTGGCTTAATACAGGGTGATCCATACTGCATAATCCTGCACACCCTGGGCTCTTCTGGAGGTGCTGGTATTCAGTGTTGTGGGGATGGCTCAGGCTGCTGATATGAGCGACTCAGATATTTTGGCTGTCTCCAGAAGTTTCTAGTTAATCTGGAGGGGGAAAAAAAAAAAAATCTACGGGCATGAAAAGTGTTATGGAAATTGTAAAATGATGTACAACAGACACTGGTATTACTGACTGAGCCTTTCCCGCAACACACGAGTATTTGCCAAGGGCATCTAATATATGTGACCACCCTGTGTGTTACCATCAACAACTGAGAACTGTCTACAAATACTGCAACTTCATTCTCAACATCAGGTATTGTCATGATTGGTTTAAGTATAATTTATATATCTAAACTAATGGAAATTTCATAAATGAGGTACTGTATCCTTCACATACTTACAAACATATATCCATACTTTGCAGAAACAAGATACAGAGATACCATGACACTGTGCCTATGGTACTTCACTCACCTCGACACAACATTGTCTAAAAACCCTGGCAGATTATTTTACACACACATACACAAACAGGCACGCTCCAGAGAAACAGGACACGGAGGTACCAGAATACTCCACCTACTTCACTCACTCTGATACAACACCTTTGAAAAAATACTAGCTGATGATATTTAAAGTTACCCCTTGAGTAGAGACATTTTCTTTATTTCATTCCTCCAACCAACAGAGAAGTTTATTCAGCTTGGGAGAGATTGCTCATCATGAATTATATATCAAATTCCCTCAAATTTAAGTCACCCTCAAGCTGTATTAAATTATCTGGAGGAAGTATGAATAAATCAGGAAAGGTGTCATCATGTTACAGGGGTTTATGGAAGTAGCAAATACTCATCCACACACTACAGATACAGAACACAAAAGGTACCCCAGATACTCCACTCACCTTCACACACCACCATCTAAAAAACCATGGCTTGTCAGTTTTAACATCTACAATTCAGTGATGTCTTTTTACGCTTAATTCTTATTACAGAACTTTAATATGGCTTCATTAACCTTACCACAGACATTAGAACCAAAGGGGTCAGATATAGTTTTCAACGACCCCATCCTCTCCAGACAACTGTATTAACATTAGGAGAAACTTTCAGAAATGGAGAGGTTATATAAGCCTTCACTGACCCCATCACAACCACAGATCCCTTCTAAATTGAAGAAAATTCTCTGGAAATCAAAAGAATAGGCAGAAAGACATCACCAGCTTGAAAGCAGTTAATAGCTACTGTAAAAATACTGAGTGTAATTCCAGTGACTGGTGCTACACTGCATCTGGCTTCTCTGTGCTGTGCTGGGGCTCTGGTGGTGGCTTCTGTGACGTCTGGGCTACCTCAGCCTTCGTCTCTGGCTCTGGTTGCTTGCTTCCCTCGGACTTTGCGACAACAGGCTTTTGTGCGGCACTGGCTCTTCTGTAGTTCTCAAGTACCTTTGGAAATACAGTAAATCCTCAGCAGGATGCATTACAAAATATCAAATTTCTGCATAAAATTATAGTACCACTGGTACTCTAAGTTGGAGAATCTAGAAAACTGAATCTGAGGTGTAGTAGTAAGAGAAGGGGAAAATGCTAACCTCTGTACTGTACTGACGTAGAAATGTGGCAGTGACACGGCAGTGCACCTGTATTATGAGGAATCTTTAATTACTTACTGTGGAACAAGACCATATACACAGTGACTAACCTCCTGTGGGACTGACTTGGTGTCTGGTGGTAGTGGGGCAGGGAAAGGATCACGATGGTTGATGCCGTATGGCCGCAGGTGGTACAGGAAATACTCAAGTTCATACATCTTGTTAGGGGGAACATAGTGGAATGAGACGGCTGTGTCTGAGCAGCAGTCTAGGCCCTGTGGGATGGTGATGTATACAGTGCTGGCAATGCACCACATTTATTAACAATACAGTAATAATATTACCATCACCAGCATCATCATGACCCTAATTCACAATAAAAACCGAAAAGAGTAAGATCCAAAATGAGAAAGAAAAAGAAACCTTGGTGTGTATGTACCACTTTTGATGGGTAATAGATCCACTCCCAGTACCAGTTCTTGGGTCCAATATGTCCTGGCACCAGATGGTGTTCTGGGACGAAGGGGAAAAACCGGCCCCTCCCCAGACTGTCTCGGGAGTCACCAGCCTTCACACCTACGTTCTGCATGCACTTACCTGGGAGGGTCAGAAAAATGATGCTGGTATTAAGATGCAAAGTTAATAAAGCAAGAGAGGGGACACCTTTGACAGCTGCACCCACCCTTGAAATATATTAAGGGGAAAGAATGATTTACTAGATAAGCACTTAAATGACAATCTTGTGGCTTCTGGATATCCCAGTACAGATAACTATCCAATGCTCTGCCCTGCACCTGTGTTTATTTACAGCTTTCTTGGCCTGACACAGGTATGCAGTCAACTTAACACACATCACACACACCATCAATAACCCCATCTCTATATACCTTCCCCAATAAGGCCTACAGGTATGCAGTCAACTTAACACACACCATCAATACCCCCATCTCTATATACCTTCCCCAATAAGACCTGGACTCCATCTTTCAAAACAGTCCACTGACTCAATTAGGGAGTGGCACAGTTACAGAAACACTGTGTATGCCCCTCCCCATGTGTGTATGGGGAGGGGTGGGGGGGAATCATCCCTCACATCTGGAGAAATTACAAGTCCTAAGCATTTGTAAACTGAGGATATTTCAGTTACATTCAGTTTTTAAAGTAAATTTATGTCAATTACAGTTCCTGTAGAATAAACATAAGAGCAGTGTACCAGAATTCCATCAGTAGTTAGGGGGCTAAGACAGTTTCCTATAAAGTTATAAAGGTCCCAGGCTAACTTTAGAGTTGATTAGGCTGTTCTCAAAATTTACACTAACAAAAGTATGGAAAAGGTTACAATACTGTATTTTGGAATATACCCTGGACTTACAACATGACTACCAATACTGAGAGAATGCAACAACATAAAGCAGTGCCCCCCCCCTTTTTGTCACTAAAGTACAGTAGAGTGAAAATGCAACCATGCAAAGCAGTGACCATTACCAATCTCTACATCCTCTGCTCCAGCATGATCCTGCCGGCACTTCTTGGGGTTGGGTATGGCCTCCTCTACGAACCTTCTTAGTGCCTCATGACTCAACACGTAGCCAGCTCCTGCATTAAGAAAGGGGCAAGGAAGATGGACACAATTAGCTGGTGTATATACACAAGTTCCATCAGCTGATGTGTTGATTCATACTCTGAGATCAGCTGATTTCCAACATATATACAAAAATCAACAACAACTTCTGTATACAGCTATAATACAGTACTGTACAATTAAACATTAGGTATAATTACGTAAGTGAAAAAATACACAATTAAACATTAGGTATAATTACGTAAGTGAAAAAATACAGTATGGCACACACAATTCACCAAACACTTCTGGTACTGTATTTCTTAACAAGCATACAAAATGCTTCAAAGATTAGTACCGCATTAATCTTATGAAACATTTTTACTACTGTACACTGAATAAGTTACAACATCCAGTTCATGCACAACATATACACTGTACAGAATTTTCAGCAAATGAACGTGCCTTGGAGAGAGAAAAAAAAAAAAATATTGACATGCCATACTGGCTTGCACCAAAATGATTTCCTGTGCTTGGTATTAGTACTGTTTATCCATCCATCCATCCATCACCCAAACCTGTGCCACCCCATGAGCAGTGTAGGAGCCCGGGGCTAGGCAAGTTGGTCCTGACATTTAAGGTGAGAGTGACCAGCCTCACTCATCCCTGAGTGGCATTATGCGAGCAATAAACAACCACCCCTTGGATATAAACCTACACAGGCTCAATCTGACTGGACTGCCTGACTTACCCACTAAACCACCAGGTGCCATAATTTCGTTATATGGTTACCACTCAGCACAGTAAATGGCTTCCTGGTGTACAGGAAACCATTTGGCTTGTCACTCAGTGTAGAGTCATCCATAGGCAGAAAAAGGGGGGAAGAGTGAAGGAAAGAAAGACAAGAGAAAATGTAAAGTCACCTGCAGGCAGAAGGAAGAGGAAGAAATGAAAGAAAGAGAGACAGGAGGAAGAAAGGAAGAGAGGAAAGGGCAGACACCCAAAGCAGCACTACATCGAGTGAGTGAATGGTGAGCATCCATTGTAAAATATTTGTAGATGAACTTTAGCCCCTTCTGCTCAAGTGTGTCATTTTTATATCATTCTTGCTATTTCTGTATTATTTTATTCAGCTTGGGAATGACTTTTCACACTTCATTAACCCCTCCCTGAGTTGAATAAAATCACTCAATAGTTGCTAGAATGAAAGAGAAAACATCGTAGTGAAGGGGCTAATTAAGCTAACTCAACTGCAGCCCAACAGGAGAAACATAACAGCAGAGTCAAGCTTATATTATTCAACAATTAACCCATTCAGCCAAGGGATGTCTTTATATACTTTATTCATATCATCTTCTGATGATATTCCTCTTATGACTGACTTCTTGGACTGAAGAGGTTCCACACAGCCTTTTTAAACCCCTTCAATACAAAAAGCCTTTCTTAATCTCAATAAAATCTCCTGACAGGACCAAGAATAAGCTAAATGCAATGTCACCCGGATTCAAAGGGTTATGAAACCGTATAATATCAACTGTAATTCGTACTTAAGTTATATCCGTAAATTACTGTTAAAGACCACATGAGTGCTTTAATAATATCAGTGCAGAGCCTAACAGCAACTACTGTGTGATCAGAGAGAATGAAAGTATGTTTCAGGTGATGGCCATATCATCCATGCCCAAAGCTGGATAAGTAAAAAGTACTAAACCCTCACCATTTGTAAAAAATGAATAAATTATCTAATAAATAAGTAAATAAATTAATAAATAAAAAAGTTCATGCTGCAATATCACTTTCTATGATTTAAATAAATAAAAGATTGTATTGCACCATCACCTTTGCTGATTTACACAAATAAATAATGAGTCTGTACTGTACCACGAACTTACGGTCATCTCAACACATTATAGCATCACTTAAACCATCCACCCCAAAATGTCACTTTTGGTACAAACCTGCTGCTATTAAACAGTTCTGTTCAACTTTAGAGGGAAGGAGTTAATGAAAACTGCCTAACCCCTCTAGTCCCTAAAGTCCCTCCAAAACACAATTTATGAGAGCAAAATTAAACTAAAAATTCTGCCACTGTATTCAAGAGGTGATGCATTTGTCACTTCATCTTTGCTATTGCCAGATGATTATATTCAACTTTGGAGAGTCTTTCCAAACTGGTGAGATTGGATATGACTTTCACTGATTCCTTACCTACAGAACATCTCCAGAGAGATTAATAAAATCACCTGTACGTAGTAAGAATAAAGTGGGAAATTAAGTCACTGGATTGAAAGGGTTAACACAGACTTGCTTTAACATGGGTTACTGTTGTTGGTTAACTCCAGCCTGCCTGGCCAAGTCAATGAATCACAGATAAACAATTGCTTCTGGGCTGTCATACAGGTACAGTACAGTACATAAACCATGCAGGGAACTGGCACCCCTCTGTGGTAGACAGCACCTCACCAGGGTTGGAGCAGGGACCTTCCCCACAGTGAAGTGCAGGGAAATATGAGAAGGTTTGGCTTCTGAGTGGATGTCCCAGCTGCTTAGCTTCACCTAGGGTGCACAATGCCACCACATGTAAGCTCCTCATAGGGTAACAGTGAGCAATGAGAAACCACCGACCAGGTAGAGGGATGAGTGGGCCTCCTACCTAGGGCTACTCTAGTAAATGCATGTACAACAAAGGGTAAAACTAAAATAAAACTGAAGAGGGTACTGTATTTTCTTCCAGTACATCAAAGAGCAGCAAAGTTCCTCAACAGGCAACATTAAAGCACTGATCACCGAAGGTCACGTTTGCCATTCCTATAACAAATGTGGTCTGTAAATAACCATTCCATATACATACTTTGAGCCCTAGGATGTGAAATAGCAAAAAAGAAAGCTAATACATATCAACATTCCATACATATGTTGGAGCTCTAAAATGTTAGTAGCATAAAAGAAAGCTAAAAGAAAGCTAAATAAAAGGCTACAGTGACAGGGAAGGAGAAGGCTGCATTTTCCTGGGTTTAGGAAACTTAACTAGCACCTTTACATTGTGTTACATAGTATATTACACCTTGACATTGTTTTATATGCTCATCATATAAATATAATAAGGACAAAGCCTTACCTTGTGTAGAAATACACAGGTAAGGAAGAGCGATGGGAAAGCCTCCTAACGGTCTCGTCACAATGATATCAGAATTGGACATACTGTACTCTGATGCATACTGTTCTTATCATGTAGGCCGGGGTAAAAGTTGGAAGGACACCCTATTTCATGTGGTCATGTTCTAGGCAATGCCTACAGATGAAGTGTTTTATATCAAACTTTTTAGCTGACCTACAACCACTTAAAAATTACTTGGCATCCCTGGATGCAATGACCTTTGAAATGATTTATAGATGTGAAACAGTATTCATTTAGTAGTGTTGGCAGTTTAAAATGCTTAGTCTGTATGTCAAACTGTATCACACTACAAGGGTGCCAAATAATTTTTTAGTGAATGTATATGGACAATTTGCATCAGACTGCCTAATTTCAACCTCAGTGTAACAAAGACCTAACCACAGAAGAATACAGCCCCAAGCGCGGCTCCACATTGGGCAAACACGAGTCCCACATGTGGGTACCTGTCAGGAGAAGACCCGCAGATTACAGCTGGATTTCCTCTGACGTGGTAAACTTTGTAGCACCTCTACCTTAGCAACACATTTTGCAAATTACATCTTAATACAGTATTTTCTTGTATGAAGCTGATGTTTTTTTACTGTCACCATTATTCGCAAAAATAACATACAAGACTAAACTAACCTCTTCAGTCTGGTGACACATCTGCCTACCTCCAAACTATTCTGTTCTGCTCAGGATAAACCTTTCAATCTCCAGGAATTGGATAGGGCTTTCACTTGCCCCTTCACGAAATAAATAAAAACAATAAAATGAACAACACTGTCTCGAGGTGGCGAGAATAAACTGAAATACAGTGATCCCTTGGTTACTGGGGATAATTGGCACTGCACCTGGTAAGTGATAACAAAATTGCACTATAACGAAATCACAAAACCTATAGGACTTGCCCTAATTGGTACAGTGCATCCCCACTTGTAAACCCATATTTTCCTTTCACAACAATTTAGGCCGACTAAATACATACATACTGTTATGGGAAGTATCAGGAATACACATAGGCATGGTTAGATTAATGGAAAATTATAAAATGGACAAAGAAGAAACATGTACCATGAAGAGACCTGAGATGGGCTTGAAGCTGGCATTCTGAGGCTACAGGGTGGAAAGTCACTGGTCACCATCATCTAAAATTAACTCCTTTAGTAGGGCCTCATCTTTGAATCCCTCAAAGCCATCAGAAACAATAGAATTTACACCATCATTGTTGGCAGAAACCAGCTCAAGTCTTCATTAAATATGTTATTAGGCTGAAAAATGTGCAATAACAGCAAGAGTGCAGATTTCATTTAGAAGTGATAACAAAAACTGCTATAACCAAGTGTGCAATAACTAAGGGATCACTGTAAACCATACTTCAATGGATTTAGGCTACGTGTACAGTAATAAGGAAAATAAGTTACTAGTGAAGAGGCATTACAGAAGCTCCTAAACCATCACAAACCTGGTCCATAACGGGACTGGACAGCTTACCCAATTTGGTTGCAGCGCCACGCAAGTCACTGAGGCAGGTGTTGTGTATTGGTATGTTAATTTTGGGCACTGCCATATTTGCAATGGTGAGAGGAAATAAGGCGGCACTGTTTACAAGCATTCAGATACACAAGAAGGGCAGAGTCACATTTACATCCGATCTCCAATATTCTGGCATTCCACCGCTCAAGAAACACAATTTTTTTTAAATGTTATTCCTGCTGCAAATGATATGTTTTATGTTCAATACAACCTACAGAATATGAAGTGATATTCTGTACTGTGAAGATCAAACATAATGTAAATGGTACTGATATGGATATATTAAATTGGAAAGGTAAAATGGTAATAATAAGAGGGTGTGCTTGATCTGCTTCATCTTTCCTGATACAGTACATAAAGTATACTGTAGTGTAGTCCAATTATGGTAGCTGCTCCACTATTTTACCAGCCTGCCAGCACTATTGAGGTCGGAATAAATGAGACAGGTCATGAGGCATCCAGCAGGCCATATATCAAGCCTCAGTGGCGTGAAAGAATCTCCAGCCAAAATGCTGATGTTCCCCAATGTCTACGGTCTATAGCGACAAGAAGTCTGTACCCTACCTCCACTCATGTACTCCTGCTCGGCATGGAGCTTTGGCACAAATTTATCGACGAACCTAGCAATCGATGCCAATGGATTCAGCAAAGCTAGAAAAGGAGAAAAAGAAACATGTGTGTCAGCAGTTGACATGTGTGAACATATCATGTAAGTTTTTTTGCAGTCCATTTCTGAGAACATAGACTCAAGATTAGTTAGTTCAGATTGCAGTAAGCTAAAAAAAAAAAATTGAATGTTGTAATCAAATTCATAACCTATTCTGTTCAGAATATCAAGTATGGTCAGGAACAGTCCAAACCTATGACATCAAGAGGATAAGAGTACTCATGCACACATGTCAACTTCCTGTGGTGTGTGACGATCACGGATGGATTAGGGAAGGATGATCAGGTCACAAATGTATCTGGAAAGGTGGACGGATCAGGGAAGGATGACTGAAATGGAAAAGAATATGAAAAATAGTCAAGCACTGGAACCCATGGAGTAATTAAATGTTGTTTGAAATGGTGCAGGGAACAATGAATAATGACTGTGTGGTAGGGCACGGCAAACTAATTGCTACGAAATAAAGAAACAAAATAAAACGTAATTTGGATAATGTATGTGTAGTACTAATGTTTGAAGCTTGGCAGCATACTGAAACACTCCTGATCACCTGAACAACCAGCCTAGTTTGAGAATCATTGTCTTCCTAACCTTTACAACCAGCTTAGTTTAAGAATAAGTCTTGCTATCAATATACATGTTAGCTTTCTCCAAGATTAACCCCTTCAATATGGTGGCTTACTTTCCTTACGCCCTCTTGAGAACTGTAAGTCTATAAGTTTCTGTGACATGATCAGAGACAATGGACTGAAGGCAGCCTCTGACCATGCACAAAAGAAAACATTGAGTTTATTTGCCTCAGAAATTGGTCATACTGGTATAATAATGATGATATTGATGGTATAAATTGCATGTCATCATCTTCATTGATTTTTATACTATAAGGTAATAAAAACAAATAAAACTGATGAATAAAAGTTCCGAAATGCAGTGAAAATAAAATAGTTCTTGAGCAAAAATAGCTTCCGAACCTCCTAGTGCAAAATTTTGCCTGCATTGTGCAAGGGCAAAGTAAATGTATAGATGCAAAATTCCATGAGGTTTATTGTGGTGTTTTCAGAATTCTGATACTACCAATAGTTCTCGGGTAAATTGCCAAAAATCATGCATGCAGCCCCACCACCACCACCAAATGCTGAGAGGATACTAACAAGTTGAGAGTGTTGGCCTTGACAGACACCCTGCCCTACCAAGGTTTGACACACTTCATGCTAAAACTTAATTTTTAGTTAATATTTTTGTCAAAAATTGCCTAATCGGTATCTCTTCAGCCCAAAACTGAAAATGACTATAACTGTGTCACTGGTTACTCTTCAGCTCAGCTCTGATATGATGCAATTTGCGTCATCATTCCCGAAAGGGCTAACTGGTCTTGTTTCCTCAAGATTATTTTTCTTAACTCTACATAAATCTCTTGTAATGAAGAGGTTAGACAGTCTTCTTCAAGTCCTTCCATTATGGAACACCTCACCATAGCTCCATCATCATTTAATGGTGGTGAGAAAAAATATTTAAAAAAGCAACGTAAAGAAGGAACCAGAACTCTTTCATCACCAACCACCCTCCTGCATTTCTGTGCCTCTTATGGCAAACCACCTGACATCCTTCATAAACATTTCAATTCCAATCCTCCCACTGCTCCATCAGCAGTGTACAGACCTAGGGCTAGGCTCCTCTGTCCAAACATTTAAGGTGAGAGGGATCAGTTACTTGCTTCTGCATGGCATTATGAGAACACAATACTCAAACCACCTCTTGGATTTGCATACAGTTGGATTGCCAAAATTCATTAGATCATCTAGCATCCATTTGTTGGATGCATACTGTACATATCACCCAATGCCCCAAATGGTCTCCTGGATTACAGGAAATCAATTGAATTGTTGCTCATAGTTCCTCATGCCATGAAATTTATTTTCCAGCACCTCTTTGGGATTCAGATTAACTCTCTCATGACTGGGACAACTCTGTTCTTCTATTCTGGCTAATGCCATATAACTTTATTCAGTCCCAAGTGAGTCACATGAACCTGAAAGAGTTACTGTCATCATCATCCCTCTCACTACTGTGGTAACACCTGTGTTCTATAACGGTCAATATCATAAGACTTTATTCAGCTGAGAGTGAGTCACATGAGACAGAGTTAATAGTTACCATTAAACTTCTCATTACTGGAACAACTCTAATATTCTAATAACAAACAATATTATTCAGCTGAAAGTGGTAAAGAAGAGTTGATATAAATCCTTAGGAGTGAGGAGTGAAAGGGAATGACAAAATCTCTATCTCCATCAGTTGGACTGCCATAATTCATTAGATCATTTAGCACCCATTTGTTTTGTTAGTTGCATACTATACATATCACCCTCTAATAATGGCAAGAACAACTATTTGGCCACAGGGCATGCCCACTAAGATGTTTGTCATCACTTCATACTGTCATCAAAGTTCAATTGTCAATCCCAGCCCACATTTCCATCGTTAAAAACCTACTCTCAGGCATTCACTGACCCCACGCTCTAACTTACATTTAAAAATGTTGCTCTCTTTGGTGCTTTAAAGTTAACTGTCTTACACTGGCAATTCATGATGGAGTGGGATTGATGACGTGACACTTATGAATGACTGTACACCCAGCACTATTAATATGTCACCTGATTAGCAGAACAGTACTTTAAAAGGACAGGAGGTACTGAACTTACATAAAAGTTTCATTGTAAAGGCACTGTCAATCCTGAATCATATCTGAAAATTACTCCTAAAAATTAGTGAAAGACACAAGAAAATGGTACTAAAACACTTGGAAAACTACAATACTGTACCTTCCTGTATCTGCCTTGTATACTACACAAATATAATACAGTACTATGTTCATTCATTCAGTCATCATTACAAATAAAATTGCAATTTACCTTGAAAATAATGAAAATGCACAAACAGGATATGGATAAAGCAGGTAACTCTTGTCAATATAGCAAAACCTTTCTTGTTACAGTCTACAGTTATTCTGAAAGTGTCCATTCTAAATGGGATTCAGAAAGACAAAATTTCAGCAGTCATAAAAGTTAACTTGGAGAATGTACTAAGGGAACAATGTAACCCATATACATTACTGAAATTGTGGGATTTTCTTCCAGTTGTACAATCACATTTTTAAATGAAAATGAAGTAATTCACCATTTCTGTGCAGTGATAAAAAACTTCAAATGCAGTTCGGTTACAAAATTCGTGAATACTACAGACACCAGAGTAAGTGTCATCCTTCCTCTTGCCAGTCACTTCAGTAATCCCCCCCCCCACATACACAAAAGAGTAAAATGGTAACTGCCAATCTCTAACTGCTTCCAAAACATAGGGACCATAGGCTATGTACTGAAGTCCAGAACATTTAAGTGTAGGAAACTAACCTTCCTCCAGTAGTGTTCTACATGATAGAAAATCCTCTGGTCATTTTGGGATCTTGATGTTCTACCACCAGACCATCAGGAGTCTTAACACACACCAGCCCATGAATATTTTTTTTTTTTCCCCATCAGTTCAACTCTAGGCATAGATCTGAGAGTCCATTCCTGAGGTCCAGCAGTCCTCCTACATGCAACACACCTTCACATCACTACATTCCACACTAGAAAGGTGCTGTGCATTAAGTGACCGCAACCCCACAAGTGAAAT
Source organism: Birgus latro (assembly GCA_018397915.1). NCBI lineage: Eukaryota > Metazoa > Arthropoda > Malacostraca > Decapoda > Coenobitidae > Birgus > Birgus latro. The sequence goes on from JAGKTI010000348.1 coordinate 61,127, forward strand.
TTCCAGTAAGAGTATATGTACAGTACACTACTGTGCTGTACAAGGCACACTCACCCAAACACGTGAAATTACATCAGTGCACTGTACAACATGACATTCAGTACTTACCACCAAACATGAATGTACAACTAGTGTAGTAGTGTAGTGCACTGCATGTACATGACCCACTCACTTTTACATGTGAATAAACAACTGAAAGTACATCTATGTTAGTGTGTGATACAAAATACATGTTAAAGTACATCTTGGTACATGACACAATAACTTACTAACATATGCTAAAGAGTTTTGTGTGTGTGTGTGTGTGTGTCCACTGTCTGATAAGTACAGTCTATAAGCTAGTAAGTGGTTGAGTCACAGTGGCTGCCAGCCTATGATACAAGGTAAACTACAAGTGTTGTAATGAAGGTAACTAAATATCATCATCAACCCTACTATCCTCGAACCTTTTGTATGCTTAACCCAACAGCTGCTGCATTAGGTTTCCTGGTCTACCACCCCATGAAAAAAAAAAAAAAAAAAAAAAAAAAAATTATCAAAAACAATTTTTGCTATGAAAGAGTGCATGGAAAAGTACAGTACAGGAAAAACATATATGAGTTCATTATTTACCATAGTTCAGCCATTGTGAAGCAATGAAGTTTTGCATCTCCATAATAGTAATAGGGAGATACTGAGGATGCATGGGTGGTGGCAGGATGCACGGGTGGTGACGGAAATAGCTCAGTTGAGATGCCAAATGGCATTAGAAATGCACCCATTAAAAAACTTGCTCATATGATGTATGTAGCATCTACACGTTTTCCATCATATTAGGTACATAGCAGCTATTGGGTTAATAAAAAGCAATACTCTCATAATGACAATATCAGCACTACAGAGCAAATATATTACCTATGTCTTGAACTATGAATACTACCATCATTTTCTAACTTTATAGCACTGATAATGAAGTCTGGCAATTAGAGAAAAACATTACTGTATCAGAGTTTGAAAGCGCCAAGAAATATATATATAAAAAAATACTGGCATATGCTTCTGTAGAATTTCAAACTACTGTATACTAAACTGCATCTATACATCAAAATTATCTGCCTCCAAATTTAGGCCATGTACTGATCTTCTGGACAATCTTCTGTCTCCCCAAACTGCTCCTTCATACTAACATTATGGTAAATACACTTCAAATAAAAAATGCTAAATGGAGTTATGCAAGGAGCCAAAATGATCAAAGTTGTACTGCTCTGACGATCACGACCACATGGCTATATTAATCTGTTCTGACTGAACAAATTTAAACAATTATAAATTTTATTTCTTTATTGCATGTTGTCCTAACTGCTTCTAAAAACACTTATTAACCCCTTAACCGCGAGGCTGTTGGAGGCGTGCCGTGCCCATCCTGTGGGGCAAATCTGCGCTCCGACTGACTTTTTAAAAATATTTGCCAAAAATCAGTTATTAGTCCTAGAATATTATAATTAAATATGCTATGGCACATACCTTCAGCTTTCTCCTGGGGTGTTTTTTTAGCACTCATCAACTACTGTACGACTTGTGGAGACTTCTGAAGTTGGGTAACTAAGTCTCCACTTTACACTTCCCGACATCCCATAATATGAATACTTATCTATCTATCTACTGCCAGACACCATAATCCCGTAAGGGGTGGCCATTTGACTTTGAGTTATTTATTTTACGGGGAGGGGCACTAACTCTCCACCAACCCACTTGTTGACACGTAGGGAGCACATATGGTTTGGTTATATGGTTACCACCCAGCGTTGTAAATGGTTTCTTGGCTTACAGGAAACCATTTGGCTTGTCACTCAATGTAATGCCACTCAATGATATTAACACTAGAAACACTATTCAATGATTTCCAAGTACAGTAAGACCTCACTATAACGGACTAATTGGGGCCCAAGCCAGTCCGAAATATGCAAAATTCCGATAAAAGCGACATCCAGAGTTACCCCTGCTAATCCAGACTTTTTCCGATATATCAGACATTAGTCCGGATTGCATCAGTGGTTTTCACCACTATTGCAGTGTTGTACTGTGTTATACCTTCACTACATTAATCAAATGGTATAATAATACTGTACTGTGCACTGAAAAACATGTCTTTTACTTGTCTTATTGCGGTGAACATAGCTGAATTTGTCAGGCAGTCTGGACTGCTTTCTGGCTTTATCGGACTTTTTCCGATATATAAGAGATTAGTCCGGTAGCTCCTCGAGTCCGATAAACGCGAATTCCGGTCTACTGAAGTCCGATATATCGAGGTTTTACTGTAGTTTGGAATCCATACTATAAAAAAAAAAACACACACACACTGTGAAAGCAATGTAAAATACGAGCACATACGAGCCTTCCACTCGCGCTAATTCGCCGCTCATATTGTCATTTCTTATTCATATACACACTCACACTTTATTATTTCTAGTACTTTATTACACTTATATATATCTACAGTCCTTTACCACTTCCCACACGATGTTTAGTAGGGGCAGAGGTCACAGGGCCTTTTATAATGAGTGCAAAAGCGGCAGAAATGGAGGGGGGCGACTGCGACGTGCCTCCACAATGAAGGACGACAGTGAACTGAGATGTATGTATCTCGGTAGCCAAGAGTTGAAAATGTCAGCTGCTAATGTATATGCTAAGAAATAAGTCGTACGAAATCTAGACAATACATAATAAATTAGGTAGATCCAGTTGAATATAAATATCACTCAAGCTTCTCCCTTCCTTTCTTATATACATTTATATTACGAGAAAAGCTCATACGGCATATTTCACAGGGAAAAAAGCAGGGGAAATTAGCAAACGAGTGCAGGTTGGATGTTGCCAAGTGATAATTAGCCAATTCCAGGTGTATGGTACCATCAATTACCTTATTTTTTTTTATATACATGTTATTTTGTATATATATAAGGCATAGGGCTCATTTCAATGGATGAAATCAGTGGAAAAATCCGGGGAAGATATACGAAGTGCAGAGCGGCTGAGCAGACGACACGAGAGGCTAATGGAGGGAAGGTAGGGAGGGGAGTCTAGAATGGGGGAAAATGGCTAAATTGTCAACAATGGATGGGAGTACTGATGATGTTAGCAGCTCTGACTATTGTTGGACATTGGCAGTGCTGATATATGATACAAGTCACAACCTGAAAGCCCGGGCGAATTCAAAACAACACAAAATCACAAAAGTGACGCCCCGCGGTATGATCCATTGTGCCCGAGCGTCACAGAAGTCACGACCTGCGGTTAAGGGGTTAATGGGTGCTATTGCCCAAATCTGTGCATTATATCCAAAACAAATAAGCTCCATTAACACCTGACCACAAACTGCTGTACAGTACTTAAAATCAACAACTGTTCTTAAAGGGCGAAACTTAAAAAAAAGTTTCTGAATATACCAGTGTTATGCTTCAACTCTGCTGGTTGCTGTGATATCAAACCTTACATGTAATTGAAACCCAATCATTATGCGTGCCTCCAATTGCATCACTTTTGTGCTGAGGAGCGACTTTTAAATGTCAGTGCTGGCCTTGCCTCTCTTTCAGCTCAAAGGTCTCCTTTTACCTTTTTTATTTCCCATAACGTTTTCACTCTTCCATCTCCTCATCATATTCTTTAAGCTGTCAATACTGTAATGCAAAATCAGCCACACTTAAAGATATGACTACACATTACTGCTGTCTGCCTTCTGAAGGATAAAATATACATGTACTTACAAATTTTCAGTGCAATACTGTAGTTCCATTCAGTTATGTTTCTTCTTGTTACCAGCAGACAGAAGACCTTCTCATGGTATGGGGATGAGGAACAATTTCCATTAACACTTCCAGCACTATCACATCTTTTCAGGTTTACTTTCTTACTGTGGACAATTTTATTCGGCTTTTTCAACAATGCTTAGTAGTCACTTGACATAAGCCACAATAAAAATAGTACAGTACTGTATCTACACCCTTGGGATGATGAGGTTAATGGATATGAAGTCTCACCCCTTCAAGTGAAATCTGAATAAAATCTAGCACTGGGCAGTCTACATGGGTTAGGGGAGATCTGTCATAGTGAAGGAGAAGAGCAATATAGTATGGGCCAGCACTGTTTTAAAAGCTGCACCTGAAATGTTAGTGTGTCATCCAACTTTGGGAAAGGGCAAGGAGGGCAGAGGGAAGGAAATGAAGGATGGGTGTGGCTGTAAGGAAGTGTGTCACCAGGGCTTGACAAACACACCATATGCTACTCACACACATCATCACCTCATTAAAAATTGAAAAAATAATAGGATCCTGAAGAAGAAAACATAAAAGTAGAAATATCAATATCAGGAGTGCTCTCAGTGAACTGGGCATGCATCCAATCACTCACCTTCATGTCTTCACATACACACAATACTGATTATATTGTAGTCTTAATGAATGTATCAACACATTTATATTTATCATTAGCGTGAAATGAAAACTGCTTTATGCTGTAGAGAGCTTTTATGATTACAGAAAAGCCATATCCAAATATCATGCCCAAATGTTGCTGTGGGCACTAACATCAATCAAGTAGCCTCCTTACAACCTGTGTACTCAATACTCTTTTGTATCAGGGACTTCAATGAACTGACCACTTTTGTTTCGAGACACTACAATCCCCATTTCCTTCACAATATTAGTCTCTATTTCACCACTGATCTGAGATACTGTACTTCAACTCTTCTACCAGAACAAGTCTCTCTCCATTTACCAAGACATCACACTGTAAGTCACTTTCTCACTCCCACTCTATTCATCACTCACTCACTCCCACTCTGTTCATCATTCACTCACTCCCACTCTGTTCATCACTCATTCACTCCCACCCTGTTTATCACTCACTCACTCCCACTCTGTTCATCACTCATCATTTGTTTTAAGTAACATCAGTTTCACCTTCTCTGTCACGACTTTCATACAACTGTCCTATAACACACACAAGACCTATTGCACGATAATTTCTCCACTCAAATCAGTCATCATCACTTTAGTACAAATGCACAGTGACAAAAAATAAAGTTACTAGAGAAACAATATTCTGTTCACAAAATTTCTGTAATGTAATAGTACACATGCATGCTTTTCAAGCCCTGGTTAGGACACATGTAGCTAAGCAATGTCTCTGAGTATATCATGTTCTGCCTTGTTATGGTGCTGCCAGTGGCTACAGAGCGCAACTAATGCATGAACAGCAGCACGACTAGGGGTGAAGACCTACAAATTAAAAAGCAACAAACAGCAAAATCAATAATAAAATCCCCGGGGCATGTTCAACAAAAATGTGGGGAAAAGGAAAGAAAGACCGCTTAGAAGCTAAGATAAGCAGATAGGGTCAAAGAACTAAAAGAGTGGCCAATACACAGGCTCCACCTCAGAGAGTTATCTACCTCCACTCATGTAGCCCTCCTTGACGTACTTCTTAAAGCGACACCCAAACCAGATGGGCTGGGAGGCAGAGTATGGGCTCAGCATGTACCGAAGATTCTCCACAATCACATATCTGGTTAAATGAGTGATTAATGATGACTGTTGAATGGGTAAACTTGCATGTCTTCTAAGTAGTATACATTACAAAATACATTTGATTATGGTGGAGGGCATGCAGGTGTGGTGGTGTATACAAATTTTGTGAGAAAACACAGGTACATCTTGATAATCACAAACACTAGCTAATCAAGTCAGTACAGTAAGCCCCAGCTCTTGAAGACAGGGTTCCCACTCGCTGGTCAGAAAAAATTTCCCTGACTTTTCCCTGACTTTTCTAGGAATTTTAACAAAATTCCAGGTATATTTTCATACTCTGCTAAGTAAATTTTCAAGCGTAATTTTACACTTTTTTTAATGTGGCCTCCAATGATTAGTAAAAATCACCCTGATTTGTTCATTACTGAGGAGTGAAGCTGCCATAGCCATTCAATTTACAATTAATCTTAACATGTACACATGGAACAAAATAATAAAAAATGCACCTTAGCATAAACCTCAACTTCCACCAAAAACTTCCCTGACTTTTCCATGATCTATATATCTATCTATTGCCGGACGCCTCAATCCCGCACGAGGTGGCCACAAACAAATCGCCTCCATGTCACTCTGTCCCCAGCCATTTCACTACCACGCTCCCAACTCACACACCCCTCTCTCATATACCTCTCCACTCCATCCCTCCATCTCATCCTCGGCCTCCCCCTCCCTCTTGCCCCCTCCACCTAACTCACATACACTCTCCTCGTCAGTCTTTCACTCTCCATCCTCTCCACATGCCCAAACCACCTTAAAGTGTTTCTCCTAACACTTCCTATCACGTCCACATCCACACCACAACGCTCCTTCACTTCCTCATTAGTTAGTCTGTCTCTCCATGTGACTCCACATGCTCCTCTCCATTGCTCTCACTCTTGACTTCTGTCCTTCCACAGGGTCCAAGCTTCACTTCCATATGTTCGCATTGGTATCACAATACTGTCATGTAACAACTTTTTCCCTTCCATGCTCACCTCCCTGTTTCTTAGCACTGCCCTCAACAAACCAGCAACCTTCCTTCCCTGCTGCACCCTTTCAAGCACTTCACCCTCTAAACTTCCATCCTTACTCATCACACTACCGAAGTACTAAAATGCACTCACATTCTCCATATCCTCCCCATCCAATCTCACTGTACATTCACTGGCTTCACTTCTCTCAAAGACCATCACTTTACTCTTCCCTACATTCACCTTTACATTCTGTTTCTTACACACTCTCCCATCATCTACCAAGCCTTGCAGCTCCCCTTCGTCTTCACTCAACAACACAGTATCATCTCCAAACAACAGTACAGGGAGTTACTGCCCTCTCTCACTAGGGCCACTCTAATATCCACTGCCCGACCTTGTACCTCCACATCCACTGCTCATCCATGTACAGATTGAACAACCATGGAGACATAACACATCCTTGTTTCAATCCAACCTTCAAATGGAAAGATTCACTCAGTTTTCCATCCACACACACTGCAGCCTTAGCACCCTCATACATACTCTTCACTGCCTTCAACAACTTCCCATCCACTCCATATATTCTTAATACTTCTCTATCCACCCTATCATATGCTTTCTCCAAATCCATGAAGGCCGCATACAACTTCTTTCCCTTCTCTAGAAACTTTTCCACTAAGGATCTAAGAATGAATATCTGGTCTACACAACCTCTTCCCTTTTCCATGATATTTTTAAAAATTACAAAATTCCCTGACTTTTCCCTAAATGGATTTTTTTTTTCAGTTTACCATGTTTTCCAGAGGCAGTGGGAACCCTGTGAAGAGTAACGACTCACGTATCATCGTCAGCCTTGAGGAACCAGTCTGCATCATTGTAGTGGTTGTTGTAGATGTAAACAAACGCAGCCTTTGTCTTCTCCCACAGGTGGTCACGCCCTTCACCAACTTTTAGCGCCACTGAGCCTAACTCTCTGTCTGTATGTGTGACAAAGAACAACACATTACATTACAGCCATGTTACTGTCCTTTTATATGCAATGTCTCTCGCTCATTCTTGAAGGCTCCAACATGCTTGCATGTGTCGGCCTTGGTCACCTAATGGCGGCTCTCCATGCTGCTCGATCTCTGGCAGCCTCCCTATTCAGTCCCTTAACCCTTAAGTCACATTTAATGACCTCATCCCATGTCTTTCTCGGTCTACCCCTCCCAACCCCTCCCCCAATATTAACACCTCTCACCCTCTGTACCCAATTATCCTCCCCCATCCTCTCCACATGTCCAAACCACCTCAGCCTGCCTCTCCTCATCACAACACCAATACACTCCAGTCCCATCCTACCTCTCAACTCTTCTATCGTAAGCCCAGCCCCCCCAGGCCTTGCACGCAGGGACGCACTGCACATCCACCTAATCATTGTCATTTCTGTACGTTTGAACCTGCGAATATCTTCTTCCTTTACTGCCCAGGTCTCACTACCATACAGCATCACACTCCTAACACATGCTGCATACAAAGACCCCTTAGCACGTAAGGAGAGTCCTCTCAATGTCAGGAGAGGCAACAGCTCCCTGAACTTCTTCCAACCACTTCTCACTCTAGCAACCGAGCTAACTCCAGCCCCACCTCCGGCACCTAACATGTCTCCCAAATAACAAAACTCCTCCACACACTCAAGAGACTCACCTGCAAGTTCAACCCTCTCACGCCTAACAATCTCCTCCTGCTCTCCCCGACACACCGCACACATGAAATCAGCATTATCTCGCAGTCTACCTCTAATACCACTACATCTCTTGTGCACCCACTTATCACAGACACTGCACAAGATGGAATTACTTCCCACACCTTTGTGGCAAACTGCACATGGCCACTCTCCCTCTCCTCTGATTGTACCGCCACCAACCCTAGATATCATCACTTTTGTTTTATCTGCATTTACCCTTAAGCCCTTGTGCCCCATACCATCTCTCCACTTCTTAAATCTTTCCTCAGCCTCCCCTTCATTCTCAGCAATCAGCACCAAATCATCAGCATACAACATCTCCCATGGGAGTCCATCTCTGAAGTCACGTGAGAGGGCTTCAAGCACCATGATAAACAACAAGGGACTCAAAACTGACCCCTGATGCACACCAACATTCACGGGAAACTCATCACTCAAAGCTCCATTCACCCTTACCTGAGTGTGAGCACCCACGTACATGGCCATAACCACCCTAACCAGCCACTCTTCCAACCCTAGCTTTCTCATTGCCCACTTCACCACCTCTCTAGGGACTCTGTCAAAGGCCTTTTCCAAATCAACAAAAACAAAATACAATTCCCTTTTCTTGCCAATATATTTTTCCTGAAGCTGTCGAACAATGAATATGGCATCAGTGGTCCCCCTGCCTGGCATAAACCCAAACTGCATCTCATTGATATTCACTCTTTCTCTAATCATACCTTCTAGAACTCTCTCCATTACTTTCATTATCTGATCTAAGAGCTTTATACCTCTGTAATTTCCCCTTTCCAGGGCATCACCCTTCCCTTTGTACACATTTACAATTACACTCTTCAGCCAATCATCTGGGACAACACACTCATATATAATC
>JAGKTI010000348.1:76977-94296 GCA_018397915.1 Birgus latro
CAACAACAAATTAGAGACATGTCAAGTAAAATGTGACAGATTCTCCTAAATTTTACCTCACACTGCCTACATCAATAACTTAAAGCATAAATTATAGACCCAACACCTTTAGAGAAAAAAGAATGAAATCTATTATTCAGATTTTACATAGAGAAACTTAACCCTTTGAGATTCCGACGACACATTTTCGAGTCATCATAAATCCAACCGCTGAGATTCTGATGACTCGAATTCGAGTCATATGAAACAATATATTTTTTTTGCATGTTTTCCATCTCCTATCTGGCCTTGTTCCACATAAACTATCCTGTTTATCCTTTTCCAATTATTTGTTTTTACAGTGACAAGTACATCAGATAGACATGCATAATAAATAGGTTTTTCTATCTATCTATCTATGTATTGCCAGACGCCTCAATCCCGCACGGGGTGGCCACAAACAAATCGCCTCCATGTCGCTCTGTCCCCCGCCATTTCACTACCACGCTCCCAACTCACACCCCCCCTCTCATAAACCTCTCCACTCCATCCCTCCATCTCATCCTCGGCCTCCCCCTCCCTCTTCCCCCCTCCACCTCACTCACATACACTCTCCTCATCAGTCTTTCACTCTCCACATGCCCAAACCACCTTAACGTGTTTCTCCTAACGCTTCCTATCGTGTCCACATCCACACCACAAAGCTCCTTCATTTCCTCATTTGTTAGTCTGTCTTTCCACGTGACTCCACATGCTCCTCTCAAATAACTCATTTCCACTGCTCTCACTCTTGACTTCTGTCCTTCCAACAGGGTCCAAGCTTCACTTCCATATCTTCAAGTTGGTATCACAATACTGTCATGTTAACAACCTTTTCACTTCCATGCTCGCTTCCCTGTTTCTTATCACTGCTTTCAACAAACCAGCAACCTTCCTTCCCTGCTGCACCCTTTCTAGCACTTCACCCTCCAGACTTCCATCCTTACTCATCACACTACCCAAGCACTTAAATGCTCTCACATTCTCTATATCCTCCCCATCCAATCTCACTGTACAATCACTGGCTTCACTTCTCTCGATGACCATCACTTTACTCTTCCCTACATTCACCATTAGATTCCGTTTCTTACACACTCTCCCAAACTCATCTACCGAGCCTTGCAGCTCCCCTTCGTCTTCACTCAACAACACAGTATCATCTGCAAACAACTGTACAGGGAGTCACTGCCCTGTCTCACTAGGGCCACTCTAACATCCACTGCCCGACCTTGTACCTCTTTTATAACCCCATCCATGTACAGATTGAACAACCATGGAGACATAACACATCCTTGTTTTTACCATGAATAATATCGGTATTACCAGCATGGATATTTGCCAGCATGACAGCGAGAGCTTTCGCTTTTCTCTGTAAAAACTAACATAAATTGCCATAACCTATATATCAATAGAGAGGGACTTTAGATTGACATGGTGTTATCAAATTTCACGTAACTCTAATACTTTATTTTCTTTTTACAAATAATTTTCTACAGAGGGGTGTGTGATTTTTCCTTTTTGGCCAACTTCTACTCGTCCTATTGGCCTTTTAGCTACCACATTTACCTTTTTCAACCATACTATGATAAAAAGCAACTGTTCAGCTTTAAAAAGGTACCACATTCATTAGTCTACCATAAAAAGTTGGTGTACAGCGGCCTATTAAGTACAAATACTGTTGAGCGACACCGCGCTCTATGTGCGCCCGGCTGAATCTGGCACAGACACAATCGGTGGGGGGCCAAAAATCTCAAAGGGTTAATGGTCAAACTAGACAGGAATAAATGTACAAAGTCCTGCATCAGCTCTTTCAGCATGAAATCCATCTTTCTGTTTCATATCAGAAATTATGCAACAATTTTACTCAGCTTAAGAGACACCTGGTTGAGAAGGGGAAAATATGATTTACTCACACCCCTTTACTACAGCAGGCCCATCTTAAACTAAATGCAGTAAAATCAATAGAATAATTGTTGTAGTGAAAGAGTGAAAACTGGACTACAGAGTAATAAACTGTTTTAAAAACCAACATGGCAAAGTGGTACAAAGGTTGATGATAGGCAGCAATCCAGTGTGGTATTTTAGTCTAAAATACTGAACCCAATCACCAAAACCCCTCACTACAAGATTTACTTAGTGGGCAGAACATCTCACAAGGTCTCAAACTATACTACACTGTACTGAACTGATGATGACACTCACACAATGGCAAGACTGATTATTTACACATCTGGATGGCATACTACTTTATATACAGTACAGTAACATAGTGCTATATACTCTGGAGGGAGAGAGAACTGCCATATTCAAATGACATATAATTTATATAACTGTTATTCTCAGAATTTCTGAAAATATTAATTTTGATGGATTATCAAATTCCATTTATCCTGCAAATACACAGTACATCCATACTGTGTTTTGCTGTTAAACAGCATTCTGAAAACTAACACTCGAATAATATATACTGAATAATTCAAACAAGAAAGTGTAAGTACTGTAAGCATTACTCATATATTACTGCTACGTGATATTCAGTTTTTAATGGAATGTAAAATATCATGAGTTACTTATGGTTAAGTGTACTCTTACTGACACTTCAGGAGTTCCTTGTGGTTAAGTGAAAATCTAATGTACAGTACAATACTACCCAAATGCATAGAGCCTTTACACTACTGTATGTGGAATTTAACTTTACACACAGTAAAATAAAAGACATTGTGGTATGCATGCCCTGGAGCTGTCTACCCCACCACCAGTTAGTCTATGTTACCTAATGCCCTCTATGTAGCGTGGGTGCACCGAGCCTGTGCTGTTTAACAGATAGAAGGAGAAGAAACCGCAGAACATCCCCGTCCCTAGGGTTAGAATGAAGCTTCGGCTAATAGCCATTGTGCCGCCTGCAAGCAAAAGGGTAGTCTGTCAGTACCTAATACAACTCCAAACTATGATTTATTTGCATCAGTAATCATTTAAAATAGGATGTAGGATGTATACAGTATACGATATTATTTTTTATCAATAATATTTATGTTAGATTATACAGTAATCAAACAGGACATACATATCTTAAAATGACATTAAAGTTTCCTGATATTTATGGTATTCTTTATATCATACAGGTTACCCGTATTCACTTTATATCTAAACTGACATACATTTTTAAATAACAAGAAAATGCCACTAGCAATTATATCAAAGACAGTCACAAGTTTATTATGCATAACAACATCAGTTTTTTACAAAATTAGATTACTGTACTGATTTTTCATAAACAACAAACTAGATACTGAGAACAGGAAAGTTTATTTACACAGACATATGAAATGACATGCAGCTCCATTTTTACTGACATCAGTGACTGAAATAAATGTAAAAATATTTTTATTAAAATAAATATGTTACCTGTTAATTCATTTTACCGCAACATCTAATGCAGGGTACCTGGTAGTTACAAAATGCAGCATAAGATATCTGGGGTTTTGAAAACAGAGTACTGGTAGAGATCCTGTGTACAAGATACTGTACTGTGCACCATATGTTCTGAAAAGTAATACTGTAGAGTACAAATGCTGTACTGTAATGGATTAAATAACTATACCACAGGATGGACGATAGCAGCAGCAACAAACTAGAATTTGCAAAAGAGAAGAGTCAGGCTAAGCAAACATAAATAACCACACCTGCTCTTTATCAGTGGCATACATATTCACACACTGCACTACAGACAAAGTTTCACAAGTAAAATAACGGGGTAGTTCTGTGCCCTAGTGAACTCAAAGTCACAGCTTGAGGTCATGTGCCAAGGATAACAAAATTCCTCATGAAGTGGTGGAGCATTTTTTTCATGTAGGATAATCCCACTGGGGGTATAAGCCAGTCACTGGTCCCTGAATGATTTGTATTATCATAGCATAGCCTTTAGTCCTTATGCCTTTTAAGTGATAATAAAGGACTTGATGCTGCCAATTCTTCTCATTCGTTTAAGTACCAGCCTCATATCTAAGTGAATGATGCATACAAACATGGTGTCGGATGTAGACTAAGTCTATCAAAATACTGTAGCTATGTTGCCACCTAGTTTTTCTCTTAAGGGGGGGGGTTCCATACTGCAGGTTGGGCACAACTGCACATCATTTTGTTTTGTTTTGTTTTTGAAGGCTGCAACATGCTTGCATGCGTCGGCCTTTTTGGAATTGGAGCGTGTAGCATTTTATGACCGGATGCCCTTCCTGATGTCTAACAATGACCCTCGGGTGGATTCGATCCTCCGACCCTACGGCCAGAGCGGAGCGCTCTAACCTACTGAGCCACGGCTGCTGTAAATCTAATAATCTACCATGTTATGAGTACAGCTACTGTATCATTTCACATCACTTATGATTTCATGTGTCAACCGTGGTCACTTAAAATCCACAACAAGCAAACTCCGGTGCTAAAGCCTATATTCAGTTAATCAAAATTACTACTGTACAGAGATTATGATCACCATTCTAGATCGAAGGTTCTCAACCTTTTTCAGGTCACATCAATATAAATAGGAACACTGTAGTAACATGCATCTAAGGGCCATATTCACACCAGCTTAGAGCCTTTCACCACCTTTCCCTTACCAATTTGTTTTTGCATATGGCATGTTACTTTTCTCACACATATGATTTACAGGTTTTTCATACTGTCACAGATAACATAAATACGATGTTGAGAGAATAATAATGAGTCATAAGCAGAAGTAACTCAAAATGAAGACATGCAAGATGGCCTAAGTGTGTATAATCAAATGGATATGTAGTCATTGTGTAGTTGCTCCATCAAGTGACTATGCATCACTTAACCCCCTAGGCCCAGTGATGTCTTCCTTCACCTTATTTTGGGTAATGCCACTGATTTTATTCAGCAAAGAAAACAACTATGCTGAAGAGGTTAAGGGGTTCAACACAAGTAACAACACCACCACAAGACTGTAAAAATGCAATAATAAACACCTAATCCCTTTCAGTCTGATGACATTTTATTCCTGCTACCTTCATACTTTCTTCAGATCAAGGAAAATCTTGGAGGAGTTAAATAAAGCATTCAATGCCCCTTCACTACTTGAGTATTCCCCTAAGCTAAACAAATTTGTTCAGCAATAGCAAGAATATATATGGTAAATGATATACTCAACCTGTAAGGGTAAACATTAATCAGTTCACCCGGGGACACAGAGTCAAGTCCTTTGAGAAACATCCTGACAAATTCTTGGACAAACAACCAATCAGATACTGCATAATTTTGAAGAGCCAGTACTGATCACCTCAGGCTGCCAAACAAGTTTGACCTGCAGTGGGTCTGACAGTGACAATCTGGACATAGAGGACCAACAAGACCTGCATCTGGTATTATCATGTGCAAGAGCATCATATACAACATTCCCTCACCTTTGTTACATGCAAGGAAGCAGCACCCAGGAAGGCATCAATACAGCACCTGCCTCTGTTACCTGAAATACCACAACAGTTTAGCATTTCAGTATCACATCACTATCATTCAGACCTCTTTTCCCACCTACCAAAAGGGTGAGGTAGTGTCCTGACACCAAGAAAAAAACTCTGTTTGAAAGAAAACTTGCAAAGTCTGATATTATACTGCCAACAGTTGTTCAAATGCCAGAGACTATGTATAAATGCATATACTCAAGGGTTTCCTCCAGTCCAGTAATTACTAATTCAATATCCACAGCAGCTACCAACTACACATGGTACCAATATTAAATAAGCACCATATGGACTCACTAAATATCAAATTAGGTAAACCCCAAGGAGATATATGACCAAGTCTTAAAAACTGATCAAGTCTTAAAAATTTAAAACATTTTTTCTTTACCTACCTTTGAACTGTTTCAGTGACTTTGCAAACATGCATTTTCGAGTATAAGAGAAGGATCCATCAATAAACAGGGAAAATATTATTACATAAGTGATGGGTTATGTTACAATAAGTTTGGTTAGGTTAGCATAAAATTGGTTAGTTTGGCATCAAATAGGTTAGGTTAGGTTAGGATAAATAAGGTTGGGTTACAAATATTTGGGTTAGGTTTAGATATATCAGCACTGATAAAGGTACAGTATTCTCATTAAAAAATGTCATTCTAAGATGACATCCATCTGTCTTCGAGCACCACAAGATGGTGTCTGTCTGTAAACAAACACCACTTTTCTTAAATGGTTCTCACCACTTTCAAAAGAAATAAACACTGAAACTTGAAAACACAATCAGAAAATACTTTAAAAATCCCATGAAAAAAAAAAAAACTGCAAAATGAGGTCCAATGTCTCCTTAACAATTGCCTTAAATTAACAAACATAACCAATAAAAAACTAAGAAGGTTTTCAGTTACAACTATGTTTGTGATAAATGTACGGTGAATCATTTAATTCATACTCAAGTTCTTCCACACCATGATAATACACAAGCTAATTATACCTTGAAAGTCACTTGATAATACGACTGTGCAATGGCATCTGGCTACTGATAGATAAAAACAGTCGAATTTCATATAAGCATCCTGTCTGTGCCTGGTGATATCTCTACCCAATGACAGCATTAGTGTGAGCTATATTAAGTTACATTAAATTAGTGCTGTCAATACTGTAAAGTATTTCTTAAATTATGGGATATATTTGAGTACATAATAATTGTCAACTGGTTGATACCTAACAGACCACACCCCCTCC
This sequence comes from Birgus latro, assembly GCA_018397915.1. NCBI lineage: Eukaryota > Metazoa > Arthropoda > Malacostraca > Decapoda > Coenobitidae > Birgus > Birgus latro. The sequence goes on from JAGKTI010000348.1 coordinate 83,712, forward strand.
ATACTCGTTAAGTCAACAGTATATTACAACCAAGGACTGAAACTCTCATATAACTAATCTCAGCGTACATGGTACTTCATTCTCCATAATGGAATCTTGCTCCTCCAAACGTAGTTGTTTACATGTAGGAAAACAAAATTATGGTGACGATGTGGGAGAAGGACAAAAATCGCCTCAATCTTTCATGTATGAGCCATATAATACTCAGTCTCAATAAACACATCATACAACTGGAGAGTTATGAACTCTGTCATATCGTACCTGAAACACATGTCTTTTGAGTTAAATGCAAGGTAAAGCAGCAACAACACGACTACGACCACAACACGCCTACTTATCGAGCTGCTACGGGATACAGTTAGGGTTGTCAAGTCCTCCACGAAAACCGCTAAATCGACTTTCAAACAAAGATAGAATGTCGCCATCTATGAAAATGGGTAGATGTATTACTAAAATCTCTAAAGTATCGGTTGAGTATGTTCAATATCTAGTACATAAGCTAGGGTTTTTTTTTTTTTTGTTATCTTAATAATTGTGGCTACATGGAAGTGTATATCTCCAGATCTAGCGGGAAAAATGGTAAACTGGCAACACTAGGTACAAGCGTATATTACTTTAGCGTTTATATCATGATACAGGTTATTCCATAAACTTCCCATGGAACATATAATGCTAATTATTAATTGAACTAAAATACTTTTTAATAAACAAGAAGGAAATACAATTTTACCTTAAAGTACAAACACATGAATGAATCGTGACCAAATAATACAAGGAAGAAGGAGAAGAGCCGCAAGTACAACATTAATAGTAGTTTCCTACAGGCTACAGGCCATACAGAAAATTATATAAATGGACAGCTTAGTAGCAAGTAAACTAAGTCAGTTCTGTAAGTACTTCGTTATTTACGTCATTCAGTTTTGCTGAAGCGTATAGACCTATAAATGCGCCAGTTCACTGGGTACAGACAGTAGCTTCTCTTGGTGTTGTCTTCTCGTTTATGGATCCTGCTACATTTTAAGCAACGGGAAATAGAATTGCCACAGTGATGAGTATGGCAAAACTCACAGTGTACTAAATGGGCTTCAAGCACTTCAATTCTTAACCCGTAGGTTGCGTACCATAGCTGAGCCTGGGTAGCAGCCCGTTGCGAGCCACAGCTCAGACTGTGCTGGCCGTGCATCACCGCTATCTGCTCCACCTCTATGCAGATATACGCATGGCGCTACTCAACGATGGAAAGAGATTTTTATTTCTTCACCAGATGATGCCCTGGATGTTTACCTTCAAGATATTTTTTTCATTTTTTCACTACTCCCCAACATAAACACGCATGGCCCAACGTAAAAACGGGGATTATTATTATTATTCTTACCAGATGATGCCTTGGATGTTTATCTTCAAGTTTATTTAAAAAAAAAAAAATCCTACGTTTTTTTGCACACCACGGGGTGAGATAAAAGAAAAAAAAAAAAGGTAATTGTGCAATCCACGGGTTAAGAAGTACAGGTACAGTACTGCTTTTTTTAAATTTTGTCTTGAGACAATTTTGGAGAGTACCTTCATTGTGTTATGATGGGAAGCCGTGTCCATCACCCCAGTGGTATGGGGAGGTTTTGGATTTTTTTCCCTCCAAGGACTAAGGGGGGAAGGGGGGGGATCTTTTGTGTTTCACTGCAAATACTGAGTTAGTACTGACATGGTAGGTAACAGAGAGAATTCCCCACCTGACTCCATCTACTACTGCATCTCCATTAAAATAAGTGAATCCAGTGAAATCAAACCCCTTCTTTCCATTTCAGGTGGCTCTACAATGAGTGATAAGCCAAATGGTTTCCTGTAACCCATGACACCACTGACAGTGCCAGGTGGTAACCATATAACCAGATAACAGGATGAAGTGGAGCCTACCATGGTGCTTTTGTTAACTGGGTGGAGAGATGCAAATACAACATCCCTTCAGGATCCAAACCTCCAAACCAATCCCCACACCTTATTGAGGAGGCGCTTTTTACTGAAAGAGAACATCTGTTCACTGTATGGAATGGCCACAGTTGATGTGATGCCTGATTTTGTGTTGTACGATTATTGATCTTGTTTACAGATTCGCTGCAGTGCTAAATTCTTATATGATTAGTTTTAAAAACACGTCATAAAACGAGGGCATGCTGTAATCCTCCTTCCCCCATTTTTAATACAATGCATTAAAGGTATTCCTGTCATAACCAGATACTGTACACTAAATATACAGTACTGAGTATAGGGGAGAACTGTCATTATTCTTTTTTTAATGCTTACCAGTAATGACTGGTTATTACCCTTTATACTGTAATAGGGAAAAATTTAAATTTTTAATTTTTAATAATTGCCAACAGTATGTGATGAGAAAAAACTTGAAATACTAAATTGCCACCAGTTTGTAATAGGAAATAACTTGAGATAGCTTAAGCCACCAGCCTTGTGATGGGTAAAATGGACAGTCTAAGAAGATTTAGGATTAGTATTACGTTTTCTTTAGATCAACCTATGGGTTATGCTCGTGATAAAAGTGGTAGCACAAGGGTAGCGATTAGCCTGAGCAACCATAAACCTGTAACAGAATGGAAACAAGCGAGGACCTTGATACTGTATAAATCACGAGAAACTTGGTCCGCTGGATTTCAGCCGGGCTTGAGCAATCTCCTCTCTACTAGTTCTCTCATCTGTGCGAATTATCTCCGTACACTCTCAACAAAAACATTATATCATTACTACCAACAAGCCAGGTACAGTCTTCATGAGCAGGGGAAGGAAGAAGACCGGTATGAATGCGGGATTACACGGATTTTTATTACGCACTCCAAAACTCAAATAAAATGCAAGAATGGAAAAGAATTTCGATAGTGACTGGTTCACAATTGGTTGGACAGATAGTGTATAACACAACTTTGTTAGAGATGAGTCTGGTCAAGTATTAACATTCCAAATATACCATAAAATCAAGTCGTTTACACTCAACACACCACCCTCTGGGTGTACTCTTGATAAACCATGTTATAAACCTCTAATACCATCCCTCACTGACATAAAGGTTCCCTCCCAAGACATAACGGAGCATGGGCATGACCATGGGGTGACAAACAAACAAAAACTATTTTAAATTTTGGCCCCTACTCTCCATATCAAAAATAGTCAGTCTGTTGAAAGATTCTGATATGAAAGTTGACTCTAGCTTGGTGCCAGTGGATAGGTTACTCGAAATCACAATCAATACTCTAAAATAGAGAACAATCACTTCACAGTCCTCAAAAAAGAAAAAAACATACTTCCAGTAAACTATTATTCACTTTACAAATTTACCTTAAATATAACTGAGAAAGATACACCTCCCCTTTTCCTCACAATTTTCAAGATAATAATGACGAAGCCGAAAGAATAATACAGTGCCACAATTTTCCCCAAAACACTTTAATTTCAAAAGTTTCTCACTCAGCGGTCCAAACAGCTGGTTAACACATGTATATTCTTCCTTACTTAACTATTTGCGCGTCGTGTAGGCTGGGACCCAAAACAGTTCACAAAGTTGATTAATAATCAAAGCTTCACTTAACTTCTCATAGCTCTGAGTGTGAGTGGGCATCTGGGAGTCATAATGAAGCACATGGTACCTACCATTGAAGGTGCAAGGTCGGAACTTTACCACAGCTAACCTCCAGCACAGATATCCTGCTGTCCTCCAGCCCAGCATCAGTTGGCGACACCACTAAACTCCGAGGACACTCCCCATCTCCAAATTCCTCAGCACGAAGAGGAGAAGTATGGACATCCCTTGAATGCAGGTCCGCCTAGCACCGCGGCTCAGCTCAGAGTTCCCTGATGCCTGCCTCTACCCTCTCACACACACAGCAGCGCTTGGCGTGGCTTTTTCTTAGCGGGGCTTTCAAATTATTTTTCCTAACCTCCTTAACAATACATTACTTTCTAACTAAATAGATCATTTCTAAACTAACCCAGTTCATTAGTATCACAGTTGGCGTAAAAATCTATGTTACACTATTTTAAATGAACCATACTATATGCACAGGTGACTACTTAAAGCGGATGAACACTGCGTAACGCGGCCTCCTTGTCTCTAACAGAAAGCAGTTACCTTTAATAAAAACAATTATTTGAAAAAGAGGAAATTACAATAATTTTCCTTCGTTACAGTATTACAACATGCACGTGACCTATTATACATAACAATCATTTATCAATGCATGATTTATTAAGGCTTGCCCTTTTCATTTCCAGTTGATAATCTACTTGGTGGTGATGTGGGCAGCCAACAAGCAGATTCTCAGAGGAAGGAAAACAAATGTAAGAAAAAGAAAAAAATGAAAAAAGCAGCTCAGTTAACAGAAGAGATACAGGTGGGTGAATACCCTGGTGCAGAAAGAAAGAAAGAAAAACCTGACAAAAAACGGAGAAAAAAGGATGTACAAGAAAGTCCCTCTCAACTGGTTAAGAGCCAGAGTTTAGATGTTAAAACCAGAAGCTTCAGTACTTTTACCCAAGAAGCTGGAGAACAGAAGCTAGAAAAAGAGAAGTTCACGGATGATGGGTTTAAGATCGTGTCATCCATACCTGATGATGACTCGGATGTGTCTGATGCATTTGAGTGCGACAGTGAAGCTGAGGATGAGTTCAGTCTGTGTCAGGGGCCTGAGAGTGTGAGAAAACCTAATACTAAAGTCCATAGTGTGCCTTCTAAGATGACCAAAGATGGTTTCAAAATAGTTAAAGAGATTACACCTGATGACAGTGACATCAGCGATGCTTTTGAGGAGGGTGAAGGATTGGGCATGGAGCCAGAAACTGGGTCAAAGGGTCTTCACAAGAATGTTAAGAAACCGATACTACAGATTATGAACGATTTTGGTAAGGTCATGAAATCCACTTTTCTGAGAATCATTAAAAGTTTCTCCATTTTCATATTCTATCTTTCTCTGCCTTTTGCCTAGACTCTGCCTTGAAATTCTTTCATCCATCATCATCTCCATTTTCTGCTGCATACCCTTTGCTGTGTTTTAATGCAGATGGCTGGGGTTAGTTGCTCATATACCAATCATGTTGCTCGGGGGAGTGCTATCTGTCGACCTTGCCATAAATTTTTGGACTGAGTAACCTAGTCCCGGGTCTCTATGCTCCTAATGGTGCTCTGATGGACTGGATAATGAATGGATGTAGGAGACTGGGATGTGGTTAAGGGATAAACACCATATGACTTTTTTTTAATGACAGTATTATTGGATAGGGCGATATGGAGGCGATTTGTTTGTGGCCACCTCTTATGGGTTTGAGGCATCTGGCAATAGATAGATAAATTATTTTTTTCCCATTTCATGCACTAATTAAAGAAAAAAAATCATATACATAAACATCATAGGGGGACAAACCTACAACAAATATATTATTTAATTACAGATGATTTACTGTGACTCATCATCTTCATCTAGATCTCCTTTCCCACCCCAAGATGGGGTGAGGTAAGGTCGAAAAAATATTTAATGTTAGAAGTACAGTACAGAACAAAATAAATTAAAATTACAGGTAATATAAACTGGTAACCATGGTGAATGAATTTGGAGGCCAACCTGACAGTTCATGAATGATATAAACAAAAACAGAGATAACTATGTTGGAGGTAGGAACACAAACTCTTATTTATTTCACAGGGATTGGTGATGACATATTCCATGGCAAGCCACAAGAGCCAGAAGCAAACAAACCTACAGTAAAGAAGCGAAAGTGGAAAGGCACAACAAATACAGTGACACACGCTGGCAAGAGGAAAGACGAGAACCATGTGACTGTACTGGACTACACAAAGAGGCGAGGGATTGGCACCAAGAAAACAAAATCAGAGAAAGACGAAGCAGTGCAGCCCCAGTTTGGGGGAACCAGCACATCAGATAATGTAGGTTACTGACTGCTTACATTAACCTGCACTTCATAGGTTCTTCAATAGTTGTACTGTATTTGTTTTGTTATACATGTCCACCATTTGTTCAGTATGGTATTTTCAGCTTGGCCAGACATTGGATTGAGCAGCTACAACAGTGACTGTTACCAAACTATAACATAACTGTTAATGAAACTGATTTAGTGTCTTGCAACACTGGAACATAAAGTGGTGGAGCTCTCATTAATGAATGATGAAAATTTAACAACAGGGAATAAGAATTGTGAAATTCATTTATGGCACCAAGTTCCATGGAAAAAACTAAAATGATACTGATAAGATTGGGTTTGTTGACACTGGCATTGGCATGCCACTGGGGGCAACACGTTGATTTAGAACTAAAGCCCATCTGTCCCCAACCAGAACCTTTTCATCCTCAATTTGTTCCGGTTAGGTCAGAATAGTTTAGGTTACCAGGGACAAAATGACCGGTGACAGACTGACCTTGGGGCTGAATTGACCTGAAAGCCTAACACTGCAGGTGACCACTTATTAGGGTCTTGTGTATAATTAATAGCATCAAAATTACACATTTTCAGAACTTTTAAACCTACCAGTATAGGCTATAGCCTATTGAGAAATTAATACAATTAAAAATTATATGCATGGGAGCTCTCCTACACAGATTACCAGTATTGTATGATATTGACAGCCAAGGTAATCATGTAAACTTTTAGAAAACCTTGGATGAGAAGCAGCTGAAGAGAGTTGGATATGTCTTCAAGATTACCAGTGTTGTATGATATTGACAGCCAAGGTAATTATGTAAACTTTCAGAAAACCTTGGAAGAGAAGCAGCTGAAGAGAGTTAGATATGATGTCTTCAAGTTGGGTATGAGTGGCTTTGATAAACAGAAGAAGGAAGACACCAGGGTGGCACTAGCCATAAGGCTTGGAGCAAAGCCACCAAAGAACAAGGTATTGTACCACTGCTTACATTCACTGTTGGTAGGGGGAGCATTCTTTACAGTACAGTATTACTCATTTAATGCTGAGGGCATGGGGAACTTGACACTCCCCTTCCACCTTGTATTGGTCAAGGATGTGGCAGCCTCAGCACTCACCATTTATATAGGATGCACCATTGCTTCTGCAGTGTACGTGGTGGTAGTGGAACATAAATATCTTCTTATGCTTCACATTGTTGATGAGATCAGAGAGCCTTGCTGTTAGCCTCCTTATCACATGTGACAATGGTGTTGATGATGATGATGCTATATATCAGTGTTGAAGAGGAACACAAATTACTGTACTGGTAATGCTTTTAAAGTACAGTAAACTTTCAGTTATCCATAATTGTAATATCCTGCCCAACACAATATCTGGCAATGCTGGCTCAGCTCACTATTAACCCTTTAGATACAATGTTCAACTGCAGTCGAACAAATTTTTTTTTTATCAGGGTCCTTTTGACAAAAAATGGAATTTTACAGCACAAAATATTGGTCTGGTAAACTGTTTTTCATAGATACAGATGCTCCCTGATCCACTTAGCACAGAAAAGGCAGTTCACAAGTTCATTTGAACAGTTTTAAGCACAGAAAGGCAATTCACAAGTTCATTTGAACAATTTCATTTTTTGGCTACATTCTGACAGTCTACCTGGGTCTGCCATTCCTATGGACCATCATATCTACAGGATTAAAGCAATATCTGGCAAAATTATGCAGTACCCAGTGCCGAAACGGGACATAACCGGCGATTCTTTGCCATATCTGGTGTGGAGGTGTATCGACTGGCTCGTAAACAATAGCCATCTGGCGCTGTACTACTACTGTTTTGTATCATTACTTTATGGTAGTTTATGCTTACTGGTAATCTTCATCTTTTACACATGGGGAAGGTTTTAGGATAGGGGATCGAGATGGATAGTAATGCAGTATCTGGCTCAACACCGAATATTGAGCCGATGGGGGGCACTATGCAATATCTGGCATTTCACATTATTTGGCTTAGGGCTTGACTGAATTACACCGGATTATTGAGTTTACTGTAGTCAGGGAATCAATGGTCTTCCCATTTTTGCCTGAAGATTATTTACAACTACCCAGATCTAACCAGAATATGAAGTACAGTAGATTACTGTCTGTGGCACTAACAGGTATTTTTTAATCCTTTTAGAGTTGGAGTGTTTTCCTCAGCAAAATACATGTCAGACTTAAATCCTAAAGTACTCTGGCAATTCTTTAGGTTATTAGCCTTTGAGGTTGGGAAGCTTTACTCAGGTTTAGCCTAATGAGGTGGTATGCCTTAACCCCGTGATTTACATTCCTCCTAGCACTAGACAGTTTTATTCAGTTTGGGAGAGACTTCAGACTGGAGGGGTTAGATATTCTTCATTAACCCCTACACTACTGTATGTAGAGAATATTCCTAACTTAATTAAAATCATCTGACAGTAGCATGAAAAAACTGTCATTGGATTGAAAGGATTAAAGGGGTAATATCTCTTGTGGAAGGCTCTGTTGCAAAAATGTTCTCTTATTCCCCCAGCACATAAACTACAATGAGTTCCTGGCAAAGAGGAAAGAAGAGAAGAGGAAGGAGGCAGAGGAGCGAGAGAAGCAGAGAAAGCTGGGTATGAAGGTAATATTACCCTATGTTGAAGTTGCTTCTTTGGGGGCATGCTGTTGATAATTCCCCCTCTTTCCTGATTTCTGTTTTCTGCCTGAAGGCTTGCAAGGAGGGATTGCCACAGGTATGGAGTCAGAGAGTGAGTGAGGCACCATTCATCCTGAACTGAACAAGTGTTTTCTGGGTTCCACTAAACCCCATACTTAGATGGGAACAAGCTCAGGATGATGTTGATATTGAAGTATCATTTAAAAACTAACTCTTTTCCTGCTGTCCTAGAATGTTTAGTTTTTTAGTCTAGACCCAGATGAGGTGCCCAAGTGTACTGCAATATAAATACACATAGGATGAAAAAGTACCACAAAAAAGGGAGGGATATATGAGTGTGCTCAACGTACTCTGATTTTCTTACTTTCTCATTCCTCATGGTCACCCCCACCTGATTAAGGCACATGGCTATAGATAGATAAACTGATACAAGATTTTTTCATTTTTCTTGATCCTGCCTCACCCCATCCTTAGGTGGAAAAGGGGCATGAGAATGATGTCAGCACAAAGCACCAGTACCAAGAATCCTGTGGTACTTTACATTTATTCATACACTATACTTGTTATCATTTCAGGTGTTCAAGCCCAGAAAGTCTGAAGAGAGGCCAGTTGTGAAGGCAGCAACAGCTCAGATTGGACGCTACAAACACGGAGTCCAGGTGTTGTCAAGGAGAGATATTGCCAAGATCCAGAGTGCTAAATAATAGGAATGTATTACATATGAATAAATGCCAAGCAGAATGGGCTTTTATCCTATCTCTTCTCCCTAAACTAAATGGCATAGTATAGTACTATATTGTGTTTAAATACAAGCCAGTATATATCTACCGTGGGGGAGGGGGGAGAGAAGCAAGAATAAATAATTGTCACCATCCACTCACTCGATGTAGTGCTGCTTGGGTGCCTGTCCTTTCCCCTCTTCATTCCTTATTTCTTTCCATCCTCTTCTGTTTTTCTTTCCTTCATTCCTTCCTCTTCCTTCTGTCTAGGGGTGACTCTACACTGACTGATAAGCCAAATGGTTTTCTGTTCACCAGGAAACCATTTACTAAGCAGGGTGGTAACCACATAACCAAATTATGGCACCTGGTTATTTACTGGGTAATTAAGGTGCTCCAATCGGATTAGGCCAGTGCAGGTTTGTATCCAAGGGGTGGTTAGGATTGATTGCTCACATAATCACCCAGGGATGAGTGAGGCTGGTCACTCTCAAGTTAAATGTCAAGACCAATTTGTATAGCCCCAGGCTCCTACCGGTAGGTTCCTCATGGGGCAACAGAGGATTGGATGATGAATGAATGTAATCTACAGGACAGCCATGGGGTCAAAACATATGGAAATCTAACCTGGCCTGGCAATGGGCGGTGCATTAACCTGGGTACTGACCGTGATGTAGCACATTCTGCAACAAATTTCATGTAATAATAACAGCTTTTACTAAAAATATGTTTCCAGTGTTTATATGGACACCCTACAGACACTCTGGCATGCTCTGCTAGAGATCCTGACATGGTAACTTCACTGTTCACAGCACTTAAAAACACAGTAAGCTGCTGTGGTCTACATAGGATTGTAAAGGCCAGACTGGAAAAGAAATATGGAGTCATGAAAGACGTGGAGTAACGAAATCTGGTGATCAGGTGTTCCTACAAAACAGTACACTATTAACCTAACGAAGGAGATATAATTTATATCAATTAACTGATGGGCAATGAGAAACCTAGGGTTGGAAGAGTGGCTGGTTAGGGTGGTTGTGGCCATGTACGTGGGTGCTCGCACCCAGGTAAGAGTGAATGGAGTTTTGAGTCATGAGTTTTCCGTGAATGTTGGTGTGCATCAGGGGTCAGTTTTGAGTCCCTTGTTGTTTATCATGGTGCTTGAAGCCCTCTCACGTGACTTCAGAGTAAAAGTGATGATATCTAGGGTTGGTGGCGGTACAATCAGAGAAGAGGGAGAGTGGCCATGTGCAGTTTGCCACAA
>JAGKTI010000348.1:109235-124905 GCA_018397915.1 Birgus latro
TCCATCTCATCCTTGGCCTCTCCCTTCCTCCACCTCACTCACATACACTCTCCTCATTAGTCTCTCACTCTCCATCCTCTCCACGTGCTTCTTAGCACATCCACATCCACACCACATTGCTCCTTCACTTCCTCATTCGTCAGTCTCTCTCTCTCCATGTGACTCCACATGCTCCTCTCAAATAACATTTCCACTGCTCTCATTTTTGACTTCTGTCCCTCCAACAAGGTCCAAGCTTCACTTCCATACGTTAGAGTTGGTATCACGATACTGTCATGTAACTTTTTCACTTCCATGCTCACTTCCTTGTTTCTTATCACTGTTTTCAAGGAACCAGCAACCTTTCTTCCTTGCTGGACCTTTTCAAGCACTTCACCCTCTAAACTTCCATCCTTATTCATCACATCATGCAAGTACTTAAATGCACTCATATTTTTCATTTCCTCCTCATCCAACCTCACTGTACATTTACTGACTTCACTTCTCTCGGAAACCGTAACTTTACTCTTCCCTACATTCACCTTTAGATTCCGTTTCTTACACACTCTCCCAAACTCATCCACCAAGCCTTGCAGCTCCCCTTCATCTTAACAACACAGTATCATCTGCAAACAACAGTACAGGGAGTTTCCAAACACTGCCCTCTCTCATTACAGCCACTCCAACATCCACTGCCCTACCTTTTATCTCTTTTATAACCTCATCCATATACAGATTGAACAACCATGGAGACATGACACATCCTTGTTTCAATCCAACCTTCAAACAGAAAAATTAACTCAGTTCACTATCCACACGTACTGCAGCCTTGGCACATACTCTTCACGTGTTCAACAACTTCCCATCTACTCCATATGTTCTTAAAACTTTCCACAATCCTTGTCTATCCACCCTATCATATGCTTTCTCCAAATCCATGAAGGCTGCATGCAATTTCTTTCCCTTCTGTAGAAACTTTTCCACTTAAAATCTAAGCTCTAAGAATGAATATCTGATCTACTTTTATAACACCAACACAATATTAGAAGTGATTTATATAATTAAACAGATGCCTACAAAAGGAATGACTGAGGCCACTGGTTGGTCATGTTACTTCTGGATACTCTCTGTTGCACTACGACTCTTGCATAACCTTTCAGTCAAGAACTATGATGGATTAGAAATATAAAACAGGTGGTACAGGGAAAACAAAAAGTACTTCATAACAGCCCTTAGCTCCTACAATCTTAGGACATTTTCAAATAATTTATTCTTCCCATAAACAAATTTTTTTAGTCAGCTGATGAGAGTCCATTAATTAGTCAAGGGATCAGTGAAGGATATACATAACCTCTTGCATTCTGAAGTCACTCCTGAATATAACTGTCTGGTAGTAGCAAGAATAAACAAAAAGTACTGCTATGTCATCACTGTAAATTGGTCAAGATGAATGCCATAATTAAAAAGTATCCCAGGAGTGCATACCATCTGATGAGAAATGATCTACATACATTTAAAAAAAAAAGGGGGGGGGGGAAGACAGCTTACATGACAAACTTTATCTCTGTGATTCAAATGAGAAAATTTGACTTGCTCCATTACAATATTTTCTATTTTGGGTACACACCATTTCTATATTCTGGCTGGTATGACTCTTACTGTTCTGAAATCACTAATACAGTGAAACAGTAACAGCTTATCCCATCTTATCCCCTTTGATGTACATGAGTCCAACACAAGGCTATCATCATTCAGTGCACTTTACGGTTGATGACCAACCTACTTTCCCTACTGGCTTTACATGACTGAAAAGCCTCCAGCCAACCTCCTGGGGATGGAACCAATAGAAGGCAACCATTAATCAAGGCATTCTAACCACTACACCACCAGGCACATCAAGAAACATCACCATTCCATGTCCTTTTGTAACACAGATTTAAAGGAGTGTGTCTGTCAAATGCGATAACTGCACAAGACAGCAAGTACAGACAGGGAAATATTAAATACGACAAATAAGACATTCACGCCTAATTAGCTAATGGGAAGTCAGTTGTGAACCTCAAATCCTAATGCTGGAGAGTATGCTGTTTCTAACACTGATTATTGTGTTTCTATGTTGTAGTTTTATGGCTTTTTCAACAGCCTCAACTCACCAACACAGATTACTGAAAGTAGCCAATGAACAGGATGAGCAATGGAGAAACTGAGTGGTGTGTGTTGGAGTGAAACAGTGCAGAGCTGGCTGTTGTTATTTTGTTGTTCCAAATTCTTCTGAAACAAAACCAATGGACTGCAGGCAACCCATCACTTTAGCCAGGTGCTTCCAGAGATCTTTTGTTGGGTGGATGTTGAAGGTTTGTTTCTGTTGTTAAAATAAGGTGCATGGGGTGAAAAAAAAAAATGCTGCAGTGTATGAGGATGCATTATAGCAAAGGCATAGTGGAATGCTTACTAACTGTATCTTGTGTTGTGATAGTCAGGTGCATCTCGTGAGTGTATCGTGGTGTGAGGGGGGCAACATTACAGAGATGATTTTGTGGATTGGGCGAGTTGCATCTTGTGTGAGTACTGAAGCGGAGATGGGTGAGAGCAGGCTTACATGTTCAGACCGAAGGAAGGTAAAATGGAAGGTACAGTCAGAATAGACGGTATTGTGGAGTGAGGATGGAGGGTACAATGGAGTGAATGAGTGAAGGGTATGGTGACGCAACGGTGAAGTGGAGGGTATGGTCAAGTGAAGGGTATGAAGAAGTGATGATGAAAGGTATGAAATGGAGGGTATGGTGGAGTAAAAGGTATGGTGTAGTAGGTTTTATGAAGATAGAAGGTATAGTGGAGTGAGGATGGAGGTAGAGAGTATGATAATGAGGTAAGCCAATCATCACTTCCCACCCAAGTCACTACATGGTATGGTTTGGTACACTTCATTTCTCTCCTCCCAGGAACAAGATTGAAGGTATCACCCTACAGTCAAGGTCTTCTCCATGACATAAGGAGATTGGAGTCTTACTAAACAGCAAAGTTCAAAACTTTGTAAAATCAATTTTAGGGCATTCACTGAATGCCATTCATATACAATATCTATTTCCTAAGGGGTACAAAGCTGGGTCACAAACATTTACATGAAATTAACAGTTTGGATGGACCTTAAATGTACATTACAGTAGTATTTATAAATTAAATCAAGTCATGGGATACTCTAACCCATTTCTCACTTATCAACATATATTTGGTTCAGATCATCAAGTGGCAACACTTACCAGTGAAAGAGAAGTGTGGGTCAGAGCTCAACATTGTGTCTCACCTCACTCACGCACAGCTTAATCTCACCTTTTAATATCATACAAAGCTCTGTTCTTATCTATGATACATCCACCAACTCCTTAATCCTCAGGGAAAGTATTACCTTGCATAAGCTGGACACTTGTGATTTGTGGCTTTAACTCATTTGTCACACAAAATGGACACGTCCACTTGAATCTTTGGCACTGGAACATTGGTGATTCCTCATGGACCAAAGGGTCATATTCTCGTGGGGTCAGGAGGCTTTCTAACACTTCTTCCTTACCCATTTATTTCTTGATGTTGTATGCAAATTTTTGCCTTTAAGTTGTACGTACATTTTTGCTTTAACGTCATTTCTGAACACTGCTTGCATACGGAAGAGAAATAAACACCATGCAAAAGAATACTAATGTGAAGGATGCTTAATAAAATGCTATGGAAGAGGCACCAGACAGCCTCCTTAACTTATGAGAATGCAAGCAAAAGGGTCATATTCTCATCAGTTAAGAGATTCCCTAACACCTTTTCCCTGGTTACTTATTTGGCATATTACACTCTAGTATTCTCTTGTAGCTATTTGTGCCTTTGCAAAATTGGCACAGAATGCATAAATTACATAAAAGTGGCCACAACATCTTTATATTCCCTTGTATATTATTTGTGCCTTTGTTCATTGACACACACTGCATAAATAACATAAGAAGAGGCTACCAACATGTCAGACACAGGAATAAACCAGTAAGAACGAGGTGCTAAGGAGTTTTCTTCACCCACGAGGATACGGGCCAAAGACACACTCACACACACACAAACACACCACGTCCATTACCCTACACCGGGCCTGTTGAGGGGGGCCGCCTGGGGGCTCAGTCGGTACTATAGCATTGGCTCCCCATCGGCTTTGAACTTCTTGACTGCAACTGGTGACCTATTGTCTGGAGGTCTCCTCATCACCACCTTCTGCCCACTGCCAGCATTACCCATCACGGAATCTGCAAAGAAGAATCAGTCATCACTGTCATCATCATTATCCACATCTCTTTTCCCACCTAAGGATGTGGTGAAGATTACATAAATTATTTGTAAAGCACATAAAAAAAAAAAAAAAAAAAAAAAAAAAAAGCATAATCACCCTGACCTTTTTACCCATCCAAGGATGGGGTGAAGTAGTGTCTAGAAAGCAAGAAAAGAGAAACCACAACTGAGAGTGAAGTAAAAGAAAAACTACATACCTTAAATTAAGTAAATTTCTAAAGCTGCTATTACAAAGCCATCACCCTTCTGATCTCTTAATTCCTGCAAGAGATGTAGTGAGGTAAGAGCCAAAAACAAGCTAAGAGACAATGTACTAAAGTGGAAAAACTACCACTAGCATGCTCTCAGAAAATGAAGTGGTCCAAACAATCATTCCAGCTCGGGTCGTAAAGGGAGAGAGAGAGAGCTGCTCCTGGATCGAGGGGAAATAATCGCAGAACTAGCAGCGAAAAGGAGATAGCCTATTGTGATTATGTGGTTGAATGCGTGAGTGGTGGTCCCGTCGGATATTAGTTTAAAAAAACACAAGTTTCGGCCCGAAAAATACGAGACAAAGTGAAAAAGAAAGTTTCCATATGGCTGCATCATGGCGGAGAGAGACGGAGGATTGTTTACAACTGGCGAGGTGGAATTTGCAGGCTTCTCCGAGCTAAATGCAGGCAAAGGAAGTGATAAGCTGCAACAAACAAGAGTAGCAGGAGTAGAGAAAACGGCGGAGAGGAATGTCCAGGAGTTAAAAAAGGTATGGGAAGTAATTAAGCAGCTGCAGGAACGGACCATAGAGCAAGAGAGAGAGATCAAAGTCCTACAGAATAGACTGGAAAAGGTTAGCACACGTAGTGAGGAACAAGAAAAAGAAGTTACAGAATTAAAGGCGAATAATGAATCCGCATCAAACGAAATAAAACAGCTGAAGAGGGAGAATAAGAGTTTGGAAGAAGAAAGGGACAGAATAAAAAGTAAACTAGATGAATACGAATCAAAATCGAGGAGGCAAGATGAGCATATTCAGGAAATCAAGGAGCAACATAAGGGGTGGAAGAAAATACAGGAGGAAGGAATTGTAAATTTGAAGGAAATCTTAGAGCAACAGAGTAAGGAAAAAGTGGAAAAGGAAGTGGTTAGAGTACTAAGAAGTAGAGAATCTTTGGTTAGAGATGTAGCAGACAAGAAAAAATGTGTGATAATTTCAGGAATAAAAGAAAAACGAATGACAGTGAGATCTGAAAGAGAAAGAGAGGAACTGAGCAAGGCTAAAGAAATAATATCACTGGTTATGGAAGGAAACAACGAAGCCCAAGAAGAGATTGAAGAAGTGTTTAGGTTAGGAAAGTACGAGGATGGTGGGGCAAGGCCCTTGAAAGTAAAGTTTAAGTCCCAAGTAATAGTGAATGAAATCATAAGTAGAACGTGGAAATTGTCAGAGAAAGAGGGGTTTAAAAATGTTTGGATTAGGAGAGATGCAAATGAAGAGGAAAGAGCTAAATTAAAGGAGTTAGTAAAGGAAGCAAAGATAAAAAACGAACAACGAACGGAGAAAGAGAAGACAGAGTTCTATTGGAGAGTTATGGACCAGAAATTGAGAAAGTGGTATCGACGGAAGGAAGGGGAGACGAGAGAATAAAAAACGATGAAAAAAGTTTGAAAGTGGCGTACACAAACATTGATGGACTAATATCGGCAAGGTTAGAAATCAATGATTTTTTGAGGGCACACGAACCTGATGTTATGTGCTTTGTAGAAACTAAATTGAAAGAAGATATTGATATTCATATGGGAGGTGGGAAATACAAATTATGGAGAAGAGACAGAAAAGAAAAAATGGGAGGAGGAGTGATGATAGCAGTGAAGGACAATATAAACGTAGATACTGTGGAAATGGCAGAGGGCAGGGCCGAAGCCATAAATTTGAAATTAGAAACTGGGGAGAATGGTAAGAGAGATATGGCAGTGGTATATGTTCCCCCTAAGACGAGAGCATGGAATGACGATGAATACCAGGAGATGTTGTCAGACATGGTTAGTTATCTACAGAAAGTGATCGAGAAAAGCAACAATATAATCCTAATGGGTGACTTTAATTGTAAAGAGGTGAACTGGGAGGAATGGGACTCGGGAGGCAGCGAAGATTCGTGGGGCACTAAATTGTTAAATATAGCAATGAATAATGTAATGACACAGTGGGTTAAAGAAGAGACACGATTCAGAGGTGATGACACACCAGCAAGATTAGATTTGCTACTATCCAGGGAGCCTGATGTAATGGAATCATTAAATTATCTGTGTCCTATAGGAAAGAGTGATCATGTGGTCATTGAGTTCCAGATGATGATAGGGAACATGGTGCCAAGAGATGAGCTTTATAGGCAAGGACGATACAACTTTGGGAAAGCAAACTTTGCAGAATTGAGAAAATTTTTTGAAAATGCGGACTGGAGAGGGTTCAGAGAAACAAGAGAGATACAAAGGAAGTGGGATATCTTTTTGGACCTCTACAATTTGGGAGTGGAAAAATATGTGCCAAGAGTAAGTGGGAAAGAAAACAGGAAAAAGGTGTGGTTTAATAGAAGGTGTATAATAGCAAAAAAAGAGAGGGACAAGGCATGGAACCAATGGAAAAAGAGAGGTAATATCAGAACAAAGGAAGAATATAAAAGAACTAGAAATGAATATACAGGAATACGTAGAGAGGAAGAAAGGAACTTTGAAAAAGGTATAATTGACAAATGTAAGGATGAACCCAAATTGTTTTATAGATTTGTTAATGGCAAATTGAAGCAAAGGGAAGGAATCACCAAACTGAAAGTAGAAGGAGAGGTCTACAAGGATGCAGTAATGCAAGCTGAAGTAATGAACAAATGCTTCCAATCGGTTTTCACTAAGGAAAGGGAGTTTGTGGAAGGAGAGGAAGTGATTAGAAATGTAGTGATAAAAGATATAAAAGTGGAAGTGCAGGAAGTGTATAAATTACTGGGAGCTCAAGATGTAAGGAAGGCCCCAGGACCGGATGGAATCTCTAATTGGGTACTGAAGGAATGCAGAGAACAACTGGCGGATAAGATTCACAATTTAATTGTGTGCTCCTTGGAAGAGGGGAAAGTGCCTCGGGAATGGAAGAGGGCAAATGTGGTGCCAATCTATAAGGGAGGAAACAAGGAAGAACCCCTGAATTATAGACCAGTGTCCCTAACCAGCATGGTTGCGAAATTGTGTGAGAGAATCCTGAAAGATAGATGGATAAAATATCTGGAAGAGATGAATATTTTGACTGAAAGTCAGTTTGGATTCAGAAGTGGAAGGTCATGTGTTTCCAACTTGTTGAGCTTCTACTCAAGGGCGATTGACGTGCTACAGGAGAGAGACGGTTGGGTGGATTGTGTGTACTTAGATTTGGAGAAGGCCTTCGACAAAGTACCCCACAAGAGACTATTATGGAAATTAGAGCATATAGGAGGACTGAAGGGAAGCCTCCTGGAATGGATGAGAGACTTTTTGAGTGACAGACAAATGAGGACAGTAATAAAGGACAGGACATCTGGATGGAGGGAAGTAACAAGTGGTGTCCCACAGGGCTCGGTGTTGGCACCAGTAATGTTCTTGATTTATGTAAATGATATGGTAGATGGAGTGAACAGCTATGCAAGCCTGTTTGCTGATGATGCAAAGATCTTGAGAAAGGTAGAGGTTGAAGAGGACTGTAAAATGCTACAGGAGGATCTGGATAGGATATATGATTGGAGCCGGATGTGGGAAATGAAATTCAACGCAAAAAAATGTAAAATATTGGAAATGGGTAAAAGTACCAAGAGGCCATCATTGAATTATTTGATGGGTAATGAACCAATTAGAAAAGCGAGAGAAGAGAAAGATTTGGGAGTGCTGGTCCAGGATAGTTTGTCACCTGAAAAGCACATAAATAAGATAGTGAGAGAGACATATAAACTCTTGACCAATATAAGAGTGGCATTTCATTACATGGATGAGGAGATGATAAAAAAATTGATAGTGGCCATGATCCGGCCCAGGTTAGAATATGCAGCAGTAGTGTGGTCCCCACACAAAAAGAAAGATATAACCAAGATTGAGAGAATACAAAGAACAGCAACCAAGATGGTCCCTAGTCTGGCAGATTTGCCATAGAGAGAGAGGCTGGAAAGGCTGGATTTGCCCTCCTTAGAGGAAAGGAGAGAGAGGGGTGACATGATTGCAGTGTTCAGGACCATGATAGGAGTAGATAAAATTGACAGCGAAAATCTGTTTGTGTGGGATGAGAGAGCAACAAGAGGACATGGAATGAAACTAAAGAAGCCAAGCTGCTCGAAGGACATCAAGAAATATAGTTTTCCGTATAGATGTATAGACCTGTGGAATAGCCTGGACAAAGAGATCGTCCAGTCTAAAAACTTAAATGAGTTTAAGGCAAAATTTGACTTATTGAGAAACAGAGACGGGACCCCACGAGCGTAGCTCATTTCCTGTATATCACAATTAGGTAAATACAATTAGGTAAATACATGATCTTGGCTCCCCCTCATAAACAGAACCATCCAACTATAAAAAATAGCCATCCACCATACAAATATAACAATCCAACCCTAAATACAACTATACACCACACAAACATAGCCATCCAGCTCACAAACATAGCCATCCAGCTCACAAACATAGCCATCCACCTTATGAACATAGCCATCCACCTCATGAATATAGCCATCCACCTCACAAATATAGCCATCCACCTCATGAATATAGCCATCCACCTCACATACAAATTCATCCACTTCACAAACATATTGAACTTTACATTTTGAAAACTAATAACAGACACATTTTCCATATGCCTGCCATATAGCAATTCAAAGTTGACCCCTTCACAGCAATGATATCTTTGTACAGTTTTTTGTTTTTGCTACAACCAGACGATTCTTTTTTTCAGCTCAAGAGAAAGCTCTGAAAAGGTTCTAAGATGAATAAAATAGTGTTTGAGAGAGAGAGAGAGAGAGAGGGAGAGAGAGAGAGAGAGAGAGAGAGAGAGAGAGAGAGAGAGAGAGTGGGGGAGGGGGGGGAGGGAAATGCCAGAGATAGAACTGTAGTATACTAACCACACCTAATGAAGACATACCTTGCAGCCACCTGACTTGTGTTGCAGGACCATAACCCTTGTCATTTCTGGCTGCTATCCTGAAGATGATGGCAGGTTTATTGGTAGTGTCGATGTGTGCCGCCGCCAGCTGTGTATTGTGTACTGTGCACTGGTTACTGGCACCACAGTACACACGCATGAAAGCAAGATGAGTGCCACCACTTGTTGTGTCCTGAAATACAGGCATCATAGTTAGTTGTGTGCATGTACCGACAATGTCGAGGTATGCAGGAAGCGTTCAGAAAAGTACTCAGAGACAGTCCTGCCAAGTGATGCAAATTGAGTAAGAGAGACCAGCTAGGAAAGTGTATGTGAGTGAAGTGGAGGGATGGGGTGACAAAGTATGCAAGTGAGAGCAGTACATGATGGAGGGAGGGCTACCTGATGTCAAGAGACTGGGCAATATGGACTGAGCTGATCTGTTTGTTGGAAATCCTTCTGGAATTAAAGTGTCTGGGTACTGATAAGTAAACAGAAACTCATGGAAAGTCCTGAGCCAGTCATTAAGCTGTAGCTTGGTGGCAGTGACCAATGTACATAAAACTTTTTTCATACAAAACAGACTGGTGCTAGGGTGATACTACTGGATGAGTTTACTGCTCCCCACCTGCTGTTGAGTGCCGGCATTCTTGATAGCCAAGTACACCGAGTATTCTATTATGTCCCCTGCAGCATTCTGTGGTGGCTCCCATGACAGGTGTGCCCCCTCTGCAGATTTTGAGATCTTGATGGCTGAGGGTGCCCCAGGGTAGCCGGGCAGGCAGGTCTTGAAGGCAGATACCTCACTCCACGGTCCCCGGCCACACGCATTTATACCAGCCACTCGGAATTTGTACGCTGTCCCAGGTTGGAGTTTTACCTCTATACCGCTGGCTTTCCTCTCTGTTACCTCTCCTTCTGCATCTGTGTAGGTTTCATTCTTGAGTGCCTCTGCCTCTGTGGGGAGGTAGTATGCCTGTACTGTGCACACTGTCCCACGGATAATGCCAACATCAAACCACTCTGCCTCTGGCTTCTTGGTTTCATTCTGAAAGTAATTAAGTAACATTGTATAATACTGGATTTTTGCCTAAATCAGCATACTGCATCATAGTGCATTTTTTCATGAAAAGAACACCTTTCCAAAGTGCAAATAAAATTCATCCAAAACAAAAGACACTAAAACACCCATTAAATCACTATCAAACTGCATTGCAAAATATAATTAGTTTATTTTCTTTCAATCCTTTTCCGATCACTCCCTTTTCTTACTTCTTCATTTTTCTCACTCCACCTCTTCCTTTGTTCAACTTTACCCCTCAACCCTCTCTGCTTTCCTTTCCTAA
This sequence comes from Birgus latro, assembly GCA_018397915.1. NCBI lineage: Eukaryota > Metazoa > Arthropoda > Malacostraca > Decapoda > Coenobitidae > Birgus > Birgus latro. Next base: position 120,003 of record JAGKTI010000348.1, read on the forward strand.
ACCCCTCTCCCCAAACATTTTGCCAAGATGCTTCAGCAACTTCAGTTCATAAGAATGGAAATGTAATATAGGTACCGGGCTAAAACACAGACAACAGAGGCTGAAAGAGTTCTAATATAATTCTCACTTATACAAACCAGACACTAAGTGGTATGATATAAATGTTACCTTCATACTTTCTTGGCTTCTTGTTACTGGATCCCATCTCACCCCACCCTTTGGGAAAAAGGTTAAGATGGTGACAATGATGAGAGTGATAAAGATGATGAGTGATGATGATAATGATGATTATATACCTCTGTTACTTACAGATTCCTGATTGAGACCATTAGCCATGGTTGATGTGGAGTCCTCTGTCTTAACAGTTGATGCTGTGGTGCTGAGTGACGAGTTGATGGCAGCGGATGCAAGTGTGGCCAGTGGGTCCGTTGTATCACCGGACTCTCCTGTTGCTGGTGTCGTTCCAGTCTGGTTGTTGTTGCTGCCTTCACCCTGGTTCTCTGTCTCCATTGGCTCCTGCTTAATGGCATTCTCACTATCATTCGCACTGTTGCCTTCATCTTTTTTCATCTCCACATCCTCTCCCTCAGCATTTGCCTCAGTGGTTTTCGTTGCATCATTCTGTGCAGTCGTACTACCACCAACCTGCCCATCCCCAGTGTTTTGTATTGCACTGTTCTCACTGTTCTGTTCACTAGCCTGGTCTCCCTCTGTTGGCATTATGAGCCCAGCCTCTGCAGCCAGGGCTGCCAGTGCTGCGTCGGAAGTGACGGGCCCATCACCAGCGCCAGCTATGGAGGTGGTGGGCTGGCTGGTAGTGGTGGTGACACTGGTGGTGGTGCTAGTGTTGGCAGTGCTGCTGGCTTGAGATGTCACCAAGGTCACAGTCTTCTGACCTCCAGCTGTTGTTACTTGTACTGTTACAGGTTTCCCTCCAATTGTCAAGGCCTGGAAACATGACAAGAAGTCTTAGTAGTCACATTAAAACATGAAAATTAGCTACACAACACATCCTCTCGCTTTTGCTCATCGAATGCATGAGATTATAGATTCATATTCTCCCTATTATCCTGTGTATTTTGGAGGAAAGTGTACTAGATAATATACTACTCACATGTTTTGTGTGGTGTAAAACTGATTATAAGGGCTTGAACTCTTAAGTCTCCCCTTCCACATATTCAACCATGTACTGGTATTTATTGAAGCTGTTGCAACTTCATTACCTCCTCAAGTATCTGAAGAGTAACTGACATAGCCTAAAACTGTTCAGTCTTCACATTAGGTATTAAACTTCAATATGTAAGCACAGTTTTTCTGTATGATATGTGATATAATAACAACACCTACCTGTTGGCCAGACTGCAGCAGGCCCTGTGCTGGGACAGCAATGATCTGGCCCGCTGCTGTGTTGAGGAGGGTGGTGCTGGCCCCTGCCGTGCCCCCTGCTCCAGCTTTGGCAGCAATTGTCACAGTCTTGGTGTTGGCCCCTGCCCCACCCTGCACTGCCCCCTGCCCCGCAACGGTGATGGTCATGGGCTTGGTGGATGCCTGGGTGCTAGTGGTGGTGTTGCCCCCAACACCTCCAGATGACACCATAATCATCTTCACCCCTCCTCCACCCACCTGTGTTAGTAAGCTACATTATTTTTTGCTTTACCATGAAAAACTTTACCTTTCAAACCCGGGAACATCATTTCAATTTCATTTTCCGGATATTTTTAGTCAGCTAAGGGGAGGCATTTTGGACTCATCAAGGGGTTGAATGTAAATATAAACTGAATAAAAGACAAAATAAGGCTTCAAGTTACATGATAAACATCAGACAGCAAAGGCAACAGTAGCAGAACATACTTGTGGTGCTTGTGGTGATGACTGAGGTAAGGTGGTGGTGGTGGGTGAGGTGGTAGTGACAGCCTGTAGCCCCCTCACTGCCGATGCTGTGGTGACTACTATGATCTGTGAGGTCTGTGGCCTGACTCCCCCAGCACCAGCACCACCTGGTTTGGTGATCACTATTGTCTGCTTCCCTCCCACTGTTGTTGTACCAAGCTGTATGTGCCACAGTTATCGTTAGAAAATCTGCAATAAACTAACCCCGTTCAATTGAATTTTGCATCTCTTATTTAATTCTTGCTATTTCCAGAGGCTTCTACTCAGTTTCAGAAAGCACTCCTGTAATGAAAGGGATAATACAGGCAATACCTGACTCCTCTGCTAGAAAAAAAAGTTAACTCTATAGTGTTTAAGCTATTACTTGGAAACACCCTAAATTAGATTTACAAATGATGGAAATGTCGCTCATGTCGCTCATTTTTGAAGGCTCCAACATGCTTGCATGTGTCGGCCTTGGTCACCTAATGGCGGCTCTCCATGCTGCTCGATCTCTGGCAGCCTCCCTATTCAGTCCCTTAACCCTTAAGTCACATTTAATGACCTCATCCCATGTCTTTCTCGGTCTACCCCTCCCAACCCCTCCCCCAATATTAACACCTCTCACCCTCTGTACCCAGTTATCCTCTCCCATCCTCTCCACATGTCCAAACCACCTCAGCCTGCCTCTCCTCATCACAACACCAATACACTCCAGTCCCATCCTACCTCTCAACTCTTCTATCGTAAGCCCAGCCCCCCCAGGCCTTGCACGCAGGGACGCACTGCACATCCACCTAATCATTGTCATTTCTGTACGTTTGAACCTGCGAATATCTTCTTCCTTTACTGCCCAGGTCTCACTACCATACAGCATCACACTCCTAACACATGCTGCATACAAAGACCCCTTAGCACGTAAGGAGAGTCCTCTCAATGTCAGGAGAGGCAACAGCTCCCTGAACTTCTTCCAACCACTTCTCACTCTAGCAACCGAGCTAACTCCAGCCCCACCTCCGGCACCTAACATGTCTCCCAAATAACAAAACTCCTCCACACACTCAAGAGACTCACCTGCAAGTTCAACCCTCTCACGCCTAACAATCTCCTCCTGCTCTCCCCGACACACCGCACACATGAAATCAGCATTATCTCGCAGTCTACCTCTAATACCACTACATCTCTTGTGCACCCACTTATCACAGACACTGCACAAGATGGAATTACTTCCCACACCTTTGTGGCAAACTGCACATGGCCACTCTCCCTCTCCTCTGATTGTACCGCCACCAACCCTAGATATCATCACTTTTGTTTTATCTGCATTTACCCTTAAGCCCTTGTGCCCCATACCATCTCTCCACTTCTTAAATCTTTCCTCAGCCTCCCCTTCATTCTCAGCAATCAGCACCAAATCATCAGCATACAACATCTCCCATGGGAGTCCATCTCTGAAGTCACGTGAGAGGGCTTCAAGCACCATGATAAACAACAAGGGACTCAAAACTGACCCCTGATGCACACCAACATTCACGGGAAACTCATCACTCAAAGCTCCATTCACCCTTACCTGAGTGTGAGCACCCACGTACATGGCCATAACCACCCTAACCAGCCACTCTTCCAACCCTAGCTTTCTCATTGCCCACTTCACCACCTCTCTAGGGACTCTGTCAAAGGCCTTTTCCAAATCAACAAAAACAAAATACAATTCCCTTTTCTTTCCAATATATTTTTCCTGAAGCTGTCGAACAATGAATATGGCATCAGTGGTCCCCCTGCCTGGCATAAACCCAAACTGCATCTCATTGATATTCACTCTTTCTCTAATCATACCTTCTAGAACTCTCTCCATTACTTTCATTATCTGATCTAAGAGCTTTATACCTCTGTAATTTCCCCTTTCCAGGGCATCACCCTTCCCTTTGTACACATTTACAATTACACTCTTCAGCCAATCATCTGGGACAACACACTCATATATAATCATATTTATCAGGTCAGTGACTAACCTCACCCCAATATCTCCTGAGGCCTTCAACATTTCGGCAGTCAACCCAGACACACCTGCCGCCTTCCCCACCCGCATCCTGCCTATTGCCTCACTCACAGTAGCAGCGTCAATCAAAGGCCAAGGCCCAAACACTGGATCAGCTGGCTCCAAACCTTCCCTATCCCAATCAAACTCCTCATTCAACAACCGGCTATAATGCTCTCTCCATGCATCTTTAATATCCTCACTGTTAACCACTACCCTTCCTTCATCATTCTTCACACACTGCTCGCCTACAATGTCCCGATTATCTCTCTTCATCTGATTTGCCACCCTAAAAACCATATTTTTCCTTCCTTCATGATTTAGATTATCAAGTAAAAGTCTCTGTGACTCAGACTTCGCCCTGTATACCTCTCTTCTAGCCCTGCGCTTGGCAGCCAAGTACTCCTCCCTGTTACCACCCTTCTTCCATTCCCGGAAAAGCCTTCTCTTCTCCTTAACTGCGGCTTCTACACCCTCATCCCACCACCAAGTTACTTTATGTCTTGGTGGGCCTCTTGTCCAACCGCATACTGCATCGGTAACTCTCAAGAGGTTGTTCTTAAGGGCTCCATACTGTTCATTAACGTCTCTATCTTTGGCTTCCTGTTCAGCCACCACTCTCCTCATCTCACTATAAAAGGCATCCCTTACTGATTGGTTTCTCAGCTTCCATATTTTCCTCCTAGGTACATATGTCCTCCTTCTCATCCTTTGTTCCTTAAGCACCATGTCACAAATCAACAGTTTGTGCTGCTGCACACACTCCTCGCTTCCTATAACTTTAACATCCCTCACTAATCTCCTATCAACCCTCCTTACCAGAAAATAATCTATCTGGCTACTATTTCCCCCGGACTCGTACGTAATCAATCTACTCACTCTTTTTCTAAAATGTGTGTTGCACACAATCATGTCCATAGCCTCCCCAAACTCGAGTATTCTTTCCCCTTCCGCATTCCTCACACCATATGCACATCCTCCATGGACTCCTTCATA
>JAGKTI010000349.1:0-21868 GCA_018397915.1 Birgus latro
GATTTACAACATTTTCTTTTTATTGTACAAACTAAGCACCCAATGTTATTTGCATAGCTATGGCAACCAAGTCTGTGTAAGTGGTGGCATGACTGCATTCCTTTAGTTCAAACATTAATAAAGTACATAACATGCAATCATGTATTTGAATCCAGTAAAGTAAGCACATATCATAAAAGACACTGAAAATTTAGATGAGTATTATGACGAGATAATCAGTGCAAAAATTTTACAATACTGTCACGATGTGACAGTATGGCTTCTCTGATTCTTACAGGCTGATGAGGGGCAGTTTGTGCTTCTGTGCAGGACACTTCAAAAAGTGCAAAGAAGTTTGTGCTCAGGCTCAGCTTCAGAAAAGGTACTATCTGGCAGAAAATGATGCAGCAAGTGAAGGAAACAAGGCTGATGCACAATTAATATTTGATAAAGCATTCTATGCAGCACAATAATTCCTCTTTGGTTGCATAAACATCTGAAGTTGTCCCCCCACATTTCTGACAAGCTTTATACCTTCAAATAATTCTGAGAGGAGCTGTAATCCATCAGACAGGGAGGCTTATTTTCAATTTTCATTATCCTCTCACAACCAGAGTTTCCACTGCAGGCAAATTTAAGAAGTACCAAAGGATCTGATGTAAATTAGCTACAATAACCTTTTATAAAAGAACCACTGTAACAAAGGGAATATTCTTATCCTGGTCCCATAAGGAGGACTGAGGTGTGGGGCAAATATTTAGGGTGAGGGTGATCAGTTACCAGTATTCATCACTAAGTGACATTATGCGAGCAATTAACCCCAACGAACCCTCTTATGTAAACTCTTATAGTCCACATCCAGTTGGAGCACCAAACTCACTAGACCACCAGGCATCTATCTGATAGTATGGCTACCACCCAACGTAAAACTAAATTGTCTCCTGGGCTACACTATCACTCACTACCTGAAGGTAGCACAAAAAGTGAGTGAATGGTGGGTACCCCCACCTACTTGAGATATAAGAATGAAATTAAGTAAAATTTGGACAAACCAAGATTCCTAAAATATTACTGATAAAATACAAAATGAAGCTATGGTTGGTAAAGCTAGAGATGCACCCACTGTTATACACTGGGATAGATGGTTCATGTGGCTGTCACTTTCTCATGTTGTCCCAGGCCTCTAAGAATGGTTGTGAGTGACAATAGAAGGAAGAAGTGTCTCTGAGTGGATCAGCTGGCCACATACCTTATTGACTTATAGTTCTATGGAACAAGTGCCTCTTTAGATTATACAGGAGTGAAAGGAAATAGCCTAACAGAAGTAAGCCAGGGACTTTCACTCTGAAAGTAAATGGAATTATAGAAAAATAATAAGGGTTGAATTTGCCAGTATCAAGAATACTTCATGACTTTATCATGAGCCATGAAAGAGATTACTGACTGTGGAAAAACTCCAAATCTGTTACTGCAAAGATTTTATATGAATAACGCACTGCACTCCAGCATATGGTGAGGGCTAGAAAAAGGAAGCACTTGACTACCTAAGTACAGTACTGTACTGCATCAGCATCTGTGACTGTGTGGAATAACAAGTCAGAGTTACCCAATAACCAGGTTGACAATACACAGGTGATATATCTTTTTATCTGGGTCTTCATAAGCCAGCTGTTCCTCCTCCTTTTCTATCTTGCGCATCAACTCCTCTGCCTCCTCATTCTGGCTGGTCATGATGTACGACACACACAGATTGGCAAGCACTATGGCACTCACATTCAAAATCTGGTGGAAGATGGGAACATCAGATGACATCTTTTTATTCTGTTCTTGCTATCTCCAGATTAATTTATCTGCACTAGGAAAGGACCTCATCAATGACGGACTTCTATCTATCTATTGCCAGACGCCTCAATCCTGCAAGGGGTGGCCACAAACAAATCGCCTCCATGTCACTCTGTCCCCTGCCATTTCACTACCACGCTCCCAACTCACACCCCCCTCTCTCATATACCTCTCCACGCCATCCCTCCATCTCATCCTCGGCCAAGAATGACGGACTTAATTATGGATATATCTAATCCCTGCAGTTTGAGAAGTCTGTCCTACTTTAAAGAAAATCTTCTGTTGGTAGCACGAATAAAAGCAAAAAATGTCACTGGAATGAATGGGTTAAGTATATTTTCCTAATTTTGCCCCATTTTCCTTTTTTATGTGAGGCAGAATAGTCATCACTCCACGCAAAGCCTTCACCCCAGCGAAAGCACAGAATGCAACCGTGTAACAAGTTATAGACAATATTAGCACCTAGCAGTGATGGGATGCAAGGGAGGAATTGTCAAAAATCATTTTAACCAACCAGATGACCCGCCGACATGTCATAAAAGTACCCCCGCCAATACCAGACCACCAATCCTGTATAAGAGCCCTGGCAAGTATTCAATATGGATGGTGGGTATTAGCACCAAAGTGTGGCATGTGGAGATGTAGGAGGACTACTGGGCCTCATGGAGAACTTCTGGGACTTAGGGATAGGCCCTGAAGCCTTTATTCTTGATGTCAGTACACCTCCACCTACTGCCTCCCATACACATCAGTCTACAACACTCAGTCACTAGTTTCGTTTTTAAAGGCTGCAACATGCTTGCATGCGTCGGCCTTTTTTGGACTGGAGCGTGTAGCATTTTATGACCGGATGCCCTTCCTGATGTCTACCAATGACCCTTGGGTGGATTCGATCCTCCGACCCTACGGCCAGAGCGGAGCGCTCTAACCCACTGAGCCACAGCTGCAGTATACCATATTTTTATTTTATCTACTTTTCTACTTATCTATTTATTATTATCATTATTATCCGTGAAAGATGAGGAGTGAGGATGTCTGTGGACACCAGAATTGAAGAGAGTGTACAGTACTGAGATGGTATGATCATGTGGAGAGAATGGATAACAACAGATTGGCGAAAAAGATATATCTGAGAGAATTTGAAGGAGGGAGATGGTGAGGAAGACCAAGGAAAAGGTGGAGGGATATGGTGGATGAGTGTGTGAGGAAGAGAGGTTTGGAAGTCGGTGAGGCTAAGGGACTGACAAGAGATCGAGCTGGCTGGATGAATGTTGTGAGAAGTACTGCATGATCAGGGATTTGGCACCCCTTTTTAATAAGACGGTATCCAGACTGACTCTATCAGATACGTTTATGTGAAGCTGCAGACATTGGTGAATGCTTTTGGTGTATCAGCCAGGATTCCAGGGGCTTCAATGATGAGTGAATGGAAGCGTGACCCATTAAACTGGGTAAACTTGGGCTGTCTGGACATTGTTACTCCTCATCCTACCCTAGGGTGGGAAAGGAGGTCTGGTTGATGATGATGATGATGATGATGATGATTTACTTTACTGAGATCATTGGCAATGGGAACAGAGCTAGTGGTATTGGAGTCAGAAGTTAAGTTGGCAGTCACTGTTTCTGGTTTCCTGAGAGCTTGGGATTTCTTCATGTGGTGAAGAAAATCCAAAATACAGTTACATACTGTACCAAACTTTTTTTTTTGCAGTCTCAAATCAGCAATGCTAGCTGAAATTCCACAAAAACTTGTTTTTTTGCAGTCTCAAATCAGCAATGCTATCTGAAATTTCACATAATTCACAAGAATGTAAACTCGCTCCCAAAACTATTGGTGCACAATAGATGTTAAATACTGTATTATGACACAGGACATGATTAATGAAATACGGTTCTTTCCTTTCACACGTAAATAGCCCAGATGGTAGCTGACTGTCATATCACATACTGTCTAAAGCCTGTATAACATGTAAGGGAAAGTTGTATACAAAATAATATATGCACAATTAACGGGTTGTTAATTCTGCTGAGTCGAGTACAGTAATTACGGATAGCATTGAACCCACAGTGCATCGATAATTTTTGGAGATGGTGTACAAATATATAAAATTTACTAGTAGACAGATACTGTCTGATTCCTATGTTACCTTCTATCTATCTGTCTATCTATATATTGCAAAACGCCTCAATCCCGCAAGGGGTGACCACAAACAAATCACTTCCATGTCACTTTGTCCCCCACCATTTCACTGCCCTCTCCTCAGCTCACCCCCCCCCCTTCATATACCTCTCCACTCCAGCCCTCTATCTAATCCTCGGCATCCTCCCTCCCTCTCTCTCTTCCACCTCATTCACATACACTCTCCTCGTTAGTTATTCGTTCTCCATCCTCTCCACGTAGCCAAACCATCTCAATGTATTTATCCTATCCTCTCCACGTAGCCAAACCATCTCAATGTATTTATCCTAACACATTCAATCACATCCACAGCAATTCCAACATCCACTGCTCTACCTTGTATCTTTTTTATAACCCCATCCATATAAAGATTACACAACCATGGAGACATGACATGCCATTTCAGATAGAAAAATTCACACAGTTCATTATCCACACACTGCAGCCTTAGCACCCTCATACATATTCTTCATGGCATTCAGCAACTTCCCATTTACTCCATATATTCTTATTATTTTTCACAGTCCTTGTCTATCCACTCTGTCATATGCTTTCTCCAAATCCATGAAGGCCACATACAACTTCTTTCCCTTCTCTAGAAACTTTTCCACTAAAGACCTAAGGATGAATATTTGATCTACACAACCTCTTCCCTTCCTAAAACCTCCCTGTTCTTTTTCAACTAATTCCTTTGTTATTTCCCTAACTCTGTCAATAAGTATCCTACTATATACTTTGCCTAATACACTAAGAAGACAAATGCCCATATGATTATGACACACTTCATTTTCCCCTTTTCCTTTGTACAGGGGAATAATTATACCCGACTTCCAATCCTCCGGGACTCTACCTTCCTCCCAGGCCAACTGTACATCTTCCATATCCATTTTACTACTATATTATCTCTCCCCCATGCTTCATCATATCACGACACACTCCATCAACTCCTGGGCCTTTTCCCATTTTGACTTTCTTCATTGCTTCCACTACTACCATCCTACTGATCTCATTCTCCCTTCTCACCACCATCTTTCTCCCTGCCATTCCCCAGCCTCTTATACTAGCATTACTTTCATTCCAAATGTTTAACAATTCCTTAAAGTGTTCTCTCCATCTGCTCACTTTTCTTCCTTCTCCACATTCAATCTACCATTTTTATCTTTCACTCCCCTACTAACTTCTTTATCATCCTGTCTAACTTTCTCTACCTCCTTCCACAACAAGTATCTGGACAATCTCTCTTTCACCTCATCATTTGCACCCCTTACCTTCAATGTTACTAATATTTCTATCCCTACTAAAAGTCCTGAAATTCTTGGTGTTTCACTTAACAATGCCCTCAGCTGGACCTCTCAAGTTAGATCACTTCCTAAAATCCTTCAAAGAAACTTGGGTTATTGCACAGAGTCCGTAACTTCTTCACAGATGAGCTGTTAGCTGTAATTCATAAAAGTAATGTGTGCACTCAGCTGCAATATTGCTCCTCCTTGTGGAATGGATGTGGGGAGGCTGCACTAAAACAACTGGACAAAATTCAGAACCAAGCTGTTAGAATTATTAATAACCCTTCTATTACAAATTAACTACTGTACTTCCACTATAAGTAAGATGGAATGTTGCCTCTCTTGCATTATGTTACAGATGGTTTTATGGAAAATGCTCAGATGAAGTTGGATCCAATGTGCCACCTCTCCAAGCCTTCCCCCACTGTACATGGGCATCCGGTAGTGCTCATGACTGGACTGCCACACTGCCATATTCCAGAACTTTTGCCTATCAGAATTCTTTAATTCCCCAGACTGAATCTCCTTGGAACTTGCTTCTCTAGAGTGGTTTCCCCCAAACTTCAACCTATGGCTGTTCAAGTCCAACTGTTACAGATTTCTGATGAATGGAGGACACCTGTAATCTGGTGTAGGAATTATTTTTTTATATTCTTTTGTTTTTCTTTCCTCCATTCTATATAAAAAAAAAAGTCTGAAAATAGCGCTCCACTAAAAACTCACATGGCAGTACTGTATTGTACATGTTGTGGGGACGGCTCAGTCAGTTAGTATGGGCGTGGGTATGGCAGTGGGAGTAGGAAATGAATAAACGATGCAGGGCAGACAGAGGTAACACTGACTGGGCCGTCCCCTCAACACACAAGATTTTGCCTGGTGTAGTGGAAGAGGTGTATTATATATGATCTGCCCTATATATATCAAGAAATATCTTTCTTCCTTAATGCATTCTCCACATTTACTGTTCAGCATAAAATGTCAATGTACTGAACTGTGTAAAAGTACCTGTACAAGCAATTCCATACAATAAACTGAGTGCTACTTACATTGTCATAATTCTTCTTTACAATAGGTTCATAAAATCCTGTGGCTTCTTTGAATTTGTTCTCTTGCATGAACAAAACGTGAGCAACATTGAGTTTCCAAATGTCAGATTCATTGCAAAATTCCACAGATTTCCTGAAGATCTTTTCCACTTGAGAGTAATTTTCCAGATCCCAATATATTTTTGCTTGTGCCATCAGAACTGGAATATACCTATAAAGAAAGACATAAAAACTGTATAACAAAACTATCATACAATAAATAATGTGTCATCAGCAAAAAAGCAAGCAGTTACATGTGTGACATCTACACTCTGTTCACTTAATTAAACAAAAAACTGCTGTCTCTCTGCTTTAAATGCAGAGTTGTGACAAAAGATTAGCACAAAAGTATGGTGCTAGTTATGAAGAAGTGCTATGGAAGGGATTTAGAGCCATAATACTGTACTGCCTACTTCTTCCTTAGCCTTTATCATTCTTTTTCTGTGCCTGCCCTCCTTTCTTCCTATTTCTCCTATATTTCTGTCACTTCTTATTACTTTTCTTTCCTTTACAGGTGGCATTACATTGAGTGACAAGCCAAATGATTTCCTGTAAGCCAAGAAACCATTTACAACGCTGGGTGGTAACCATATAACCAAACCATACGTGCTCCCTACGTGTCAACAAGTGGGTTGGTGGAGGGTTAGTGCCCCTCCCCATAAAAAAATAACTCAAAGTCAAATGGCCACCCCTTACGGGATTATGGTGTCTGGCAATAGATAGATAGATAGAATACTGTACTGCAATTTTTTGCCACTGAACTACATGAAATAAACTGCAAAATGACAAAAATTTTCACCTAATTAAGATGAATGAACTACAGTTATGAGAAATCTGTGTTCTAGGAACAATCGGAACTGAAAATGAATATACAGTTAGTTCACCATCTAACTATAACTCTGCCGCATCAGTCAGATGATGGTATATTAATCTTATTTTTACTGCCACCTGATCATTGTATTCAGCTTAGGATAATCTTTTCTAAATGCTGGAGTTACACACAGCTTACATTATCCCTTTTACTATTACAGGTCCTCCCTAGGCTGAATAAAACTCTCTGGAGGTAGCAAAAATACAATAAAGAGGACACATTCAGGATGAAGGGTTTAATCTGTGCAATCCTCAAGTCAGCCATTACCCTAAATCCAATTATCCTGACAGAATGCCATGAAGGAATTGATGTATGAACTTAATCTTTCCAGTCAATATAGTAATGGATTGAAGAGAGGCTCCTGGGTGGCCCTCAATACATATCAGAAAAAAAAAAAATGATTTTACACCCGGTATCCTCGAAGGGCTAAGGCGTTGCCCCTAAGTAGAGGACTTTTGGATTGAAGCGTGTAGCATTTTATGACCAGATGCCCTTCCTGATGTCTACCAATGACCCTTGGGTGGATTCGATCATCCGACCCTTCGGTCAAAGCGGAGCGCTCTAACCCACTGAGCCACAGCTGCTACTCAATACATATCAGAGCTCACTTGATCCAACTATGGGGTCAAAAATTGTCAGACAGTTCCATCAGGATTACCTACTGAGTTGGTGACAATAAAAGCTACCATCCATGTAATACACAGCCAACTAACAATAAAAAACTTTATAGAAAGGACAAGAGAAAGTTAAGAGGTGAAGGCATCACTGCCAGGTGGTTCTGTATACTGAAATACCCAAACTATTCAACACCATATCTTGGGATGGCATGAATGAACTCCACCAGTTAATACCACACTGCTATGAAGGGTATTCTGAATCATCATTTCCCACAGTCCAACCAAGTTACTGACTGCACTTCTAGCTAGGGTGACTATTCAAAAGCAGCTACTGAAAAATACATGGATATTATCTTCAAAGCATCAAACAAGGGCAATATCATATCAAGAAAGAACCAGAGAATTAAAAGTTAACAGCATCAATCCATTTCATCAACAATCATTTCAAGTACAAATCCTAAAAAGCAAGATAAGTCAAGCATTAAGTAAATACATCTCCAGGAAATCAAAATATACAAATAAGATTGCCACTAAACATACACAGGCTTCAAATCTTTGAAAAAATTAATGAAATGGTTGAAAATAAAACTGTTTTTTGCATCAAGTTGTCCCACTTCTACAGTTAGCGCTACCATGGATGCCTGTTTATGGTTACCCTACTTGAGAATGACTCCTCTGTTTCACCCCTTATTTAATCTGTTTGCTGCTTTTGCCATACCATGTCAGTATACAGTATCAGAAAATCTATTTCTATTGCCAGACGCCTCAATCCCGAACGGGGTGGCCACAAACAAATCGCCTCCATGTCACTCTGTTCCCTGCCATCAGAAAATGATTTTAAAAAATTCAATGTTTGAAAGTGTCACTGTTTGGTGCCATGTTTAAACCAAAGTGCAAAATTATTTACCTTCTTTGATGAAGGCTAACTCAAGAGGGATTAAAATTCAATTTTCTACAGGGATCTCAAGGATTCTCTTACCCCATGAAAATTGGTCAAATGGAATAAAAACCTATTGTTCTCCTGCTTCAGTTCCCTTTATGCCCATAGGAACTTCTATTGCCAGAGAGAAGTTCATGTGGTAATGTCTATAGGCCTAAGATACCATACATAACTAATCACCAGAAATGGGTTCATCATCATCATCATCAGCTGGCACAAGTCCAATGCAGGCCAGACGCCCCTCTCAGCTTCCTAGTTTCTAACCAAATAGTTTTCAGTCTGTTTAATTCTGCTCCAGAATTTATGAACTTCATCCATGCATTTGATTCTCTGCTTTCCTCTCTCTCTCTCTCTCTCTCTCTCTCTCTCTCTCTCTCTCTCTCTCTCACTTTCCATCTCTGATATTTGTGTAGTGATCTGAAATTGTTCTGCCACTGCGTGGGTAGAGCTGAACTGAGGGAGTGAGAAAAAAAACACATGTCCTCCCAACAGCTTCATACTGTACTGTTTTACAGTCAACTCCATGGGATAGAAAGAACAATTGTATGTAATTTCTAATATTCATTATTAACCTCTCAAATGCCCTGTTACCTCCTGGGAAGTCCCTTACAGGACATACCCACCAGGAGTGCTATAAAATGCTAAAATACCATGGAATTCAAAAGCAGAAGCATACCTCTCAAGAACTTCCTCATATTCATTAACGGCAGTCTTCACTTGGTCATCGTCGTGGTTCTGCCGAGCCTCCTGAACCACTTTGGTCAGCTTCCGCAACAGTTCAATATGTCGGGATCCCAGCTCATCAAACTTGCGGTATGCCTCTGATGCTGCTGTTTGTTGCGTGATCAGGGCATCCAGGAAGTCAAACAAGTGCTGCGGGTGTTTTTGGTATAAGATCACACTACTTACACAGAATAAAATGGTCAAAATATAGCACAAAATGCACATCAAGTTCAGAAATACACAACTTTGGCAGTATTTATAACTAAGGTACAGAAATATACTTATGCAATTAAAAACTCAAATTCATTCTAATGAAACCCAGACAAAACTCACTCCACAGTAATAAAATTTACCAAAAGACACAATGAGAGGATTGTTTGAGAAAACTGCTTGAACTTACCGGAGTTAAATATTTGTACGTGAGGTGAGCATTCTCTGCCAAGACATCAGCAGCTAAGTGGTAATACTCATACTTGCAGTAAAGAAGTAACAGATTTCCAAATGTTTCTGGAGGAAATGGATTCTGGCCTAATAGGAACTGCATTTTCTCAAAGCCTTCAGTTGGTTTGGTTTCCATATTCATCAGGGCCTGTATCATCAAGAAAACATTAGCAGAAAGTTTTGATTCAACAGCAGTTCAGATTAAAATTCCATGTAGCTATTATACATTTGGTCACATCAAAAGTGTTGCTGGGTAGAAACAGGCTTAAATATAAGAAAGCCATAAAGTTTGATTTTGAACTCAGTTTTCAAAACAATGCAAGAGAGTGGCAGGCCTTCAGGTTGTCAAAATGTATTTCTGTTGCTGATAAAAGCTGGCACAAACTGAATACTTCACCTATCATGTATTTAAATCCAACAAATGGCCACGAATGGCATTCCAGACCTGGAGTGTTTAGTAAGTAAACATTGCAGGGTGAGTTGCAACCTCTGATTCTACCCAAATTAATCTACACTTCTTTGTTCCAGATTGGTTATTAGTCTTGGATGTCAATTAAGTATTACCATGACTGAACCTGAATGACAGTGCAAAAAATTAGCTGGTGTTAAGCATACTAATGATCATGCCACATCTCTATGATGGCTATTAATTAAAAAGATGTGGGTAACTGACCAAGTATAATCATAGATGATATCTAGTTCACAAGCAAATTAATCCATGAACATCCACTAGCTAATGCCAAACCAGGTTATGAGTTACTAAAATGATTTGGATACATCTTAGAGAGGTATGTCTTGGTAAATGGCTTATACTGTACCACTAAAGTATTGTGCTGTTGATGTGATGTGGAGTACCTTGAGATGGTTTTGGCATATGGAAAGAATGGAAAATGAGAAACTGATTGGAGAATATAAGTGAATGAGGAGGTAGATGGAAAGACAGCGAGAGGGAGACTGAGGATTAGGCAGAGGGAAACACTAAAATGAGTGGTATGGGATGAAAAGAGGGACACATGACAGCTGGGGACATGGCAAGGGCAACTCATTCAAGACTACCCTCTTTGGAATTGAGGCATCTGGCAATGAAATGACAAACTACTCTAACTGAGGAGTAGAGGCAATGCTGGAGTAAATGGATTCCTACCTGATTATGAAGAGTGACAGCATCCAGCTCCTCCTCTGAGCGTGGAGGCATATCAGTTAGAGCTTCACGTGCAGCTTCATCTGAGGTAACAAAACAACATTCATTACCAAGTTTTTGGTCAGCTAATACAGTTAAAAACTTTTTTCCCTCTGAAGACAAGCTGCCAGTGTACTTGAAAAGGTCAATATCCTTTAGCAAAAGTTTTCATTTACTGCACAGGAGGACATAAAGGTTCCTCACTCTCAGCTACTGATGTACAACATTCTGTATATGTAATAACTAAACTGAAACTTAACAAATTAATTGCTGGCCGAGATTCGATCTCAGGCCCTCACGCTTATTATGTGCGCATGTTACCACTGAGCCAAAGAAAGGATCCCCGCTTTGCCTCTGAGCAACATGGGCTTTTTATAGACCCCATTACATATACCTGTATACAGTTCTAAGGTATGGTCAGCAATTAGAGAGTTGCAAAAACGAACACTACAACGTGAGAAAGAGAGTATGGAATTGAAAAATGAGGTGGGGAGCGCCTGTTCACGTAGCGCAGAGCAAGAGGGAGAAATATCAAAATTAAAAGTGAGTAATGATTCAACCTCAAATGAATCAGAACAGCTTAAAAGAGAAAATATGAGGTTCGAGGAAGACAGGGATAGGATGAAAAGTAAACTCAAAGAGTATGAATCAAAAACAAAGATGCAAGATGAATACATTAAGGAAATCAAGGATGAACATAAGGGATGAAGGAAAATTCAGGAAGAAGGGCCTGAGATCAAATCTCGGCCAGACCAGTGATTAATTTGTTCAATTTCATTTCGGTCATTACAAGTACAATATACAGTACTGTTAAATATAGCAATGGATACTGTAATGGCCCAGTGGGTCAAAGAAGAGACAAGATTTAGAAGTGATGACACACCAACAAAACCAAAGAACCTGATGCAATTGACCCTCTGAAATATCTGTGCCCTATTGAAAAATGTGATCATGTAATGACAGAGTTCCAAATGACTGAAGGAAACAGGGAGACAAGAGTCATGTAATGACAGAGTTCCAAATGACTGAAGGAAACAAGGAGACAAGAGATGAGCTATACAGGCATGGAAGATACAACTTTGGGAAAGCAAACTTTACAGGATTGAGAAAATTTTTCGAAGAAGCAGATTGGCGAAATTCAGGGGAACAAGAGAGATACAAAAGAAGTGGGATATCTTTCTAGACTTCTTTAAAACAGATGTAGAAAAGCATGTGCCAGAAGTTAGTGGGAACGAGAACTGGAGAAATGACTGGTTCAACAAAAAGTGTATGACTGCAAAAAGAGAAAGGGATAAGGCATGGAACAAATAGAGAAAGAGAGGTAATGACAGAGCAAAGGAAGAATACTCTATAAAAGAACTAGAAAAGGAAGGAAGGAATCAATAAGATGAAAGTAAAAGGATATGTCTATAAAGGTGTGGTTATGCAAGCTGAAATAATGAACAAATATTTCCAATCGGTCTTCACAAGAGAAATGATTTTGTGGAGGAGGAGGGAAAGATTAGAAATGAAGTGTTAAATGATGTAAAAGTTGAAGTGCAAGAAGTATACAAATTACTGGAAACTCAAGATATGAGGAAGGCCCCAGGACCTGATGGGCTCTCTGACTGGATATTAAAGGAATACAGAGAAAAATAGGTGGATAAGATTCACAGTTTAATTGTGTGTTCTTGGAAGAAGAGAAAGTGCCTTGGAAAAGGATGAGGGCCAATGTGGTATCAATTTATAAGGAAGGGAACAAAGAAGAAATCCTGAATTATAAACCAGTGTATCAGACCAGTTTGGTCACAAAATTGTGCAAGAAAATCCTGAAAGACAGATGGATAAAATATCTGGAGGAGATGGACATTTTGGCAGAAAGTCAGTTTCAATTCAGAAGTGGAAAGTCGTGTGTTTTCAACTTGCTGAGCTTCTACTCAAGGATGATTAACGTGCTACACGAAACACATAGTTGGGTGGACTGTGTGTACTGTATTTAGATCTGGAGAAAGCCTTTGATAAGGTATCCCACAAGTGACTAATAGGGAAATTGGAGCACGGAAGGGGAACCTCTTAGAGTGGATGAGAGACCTCTTGAGAGACAGGCAAATGAGAAGAGTAATAAAGGACAGGATTATCTGGATGGAGGGAAGTAACACATGGAGTCCCACAGGGCTCGGTGTTAACGCCCATAATGCTCCTGATTTACATAAATGATATGGTAGAAGTTATGCAAGTCTGTCTGTTGACAATGCAAAGATCATGAGGAAAGAAGAAGTTGAAGAAGACTGTAAAATGCTGCAGGAGGACCTGGACAGGATTCATGATTGGAGCTGGATGTGGGAAATGAAATTCAATGAAAAAAAAATGTAAAATATTGGAAATGGGTAAAAGTACCAAGAGACCATCACTGAATTATTTGATGGGTAATGAGCCAACAACAAAAGCGGGAGAAGAAAAGGACTTGGAACTGCTGGTCCAGGATAATTTGTCACACAAAAAACATATTAACAAGATAGTTAGAGAGACATATAATCACCTTACTAACATAAGAGTAGCATTTCATTACATGGATGAGGAGATGATGAAAAAACTGATAGTGGCCATGGTCCACCCCAGGTTGGAATATGCAGCAGTAGTGTGGTCCCCACGTAAAAAGAAAGATATAAACAAGGTCGAGAGAATGCAAAGAACAGCAACCAAGATGGTCCCTAGCTTGGCGGATCTGTCATACGTGGAAAGGCTGTAAAAGCTAGATCTGCCTACCTTAGATGAAAGGAGAGAGAGAAGCGACATGATTGCAGTGTTCAGGGCCATGATGGGAGTAGAAAAAACTGACAAAGAGGATCTGTTTGTATGAGATAGAAGAATAACAAGATACGAAATAAAACTGAAAATGCCAAGTTGCTTGAAGGTTATCAAGAAATACAGTTTTCCATATAGATGCAAAGACCTGTGGAATGGCCTGGATAAAGATATTGTCCAGTCTAAAAACTTAAAGAAGTTCAAAGCAAAATCTGACTTACTGAGAAATGGAGACGCGACCACACGAGTGTAGTTCATTTCCCGTAAATCACAACTAGGTAAATACATGCAAATTTACACACATACATATATATAACATGCCCTGCCAGACTAGTATTATCTTAATTTTTTTCTACCTACTTGAAGATTGCTTTATTCAATGTATGGGCAACCTCTAGATGACCAAGAACTACCTAAATGTACACAAAAATGAAAGGTACAGAGGTGAATGATTACCACTGTCCCAACAGGTACTATCATGAGGGTGATGTGGGGCCAAGGCCTGGTAGCTGGCTTTAAACAGCACTCCCAGGAAGGGAACTCAACCACATTTACCAAGTAGCCAAAGTCCAGGCCAAGACTACTACTCAGACATATCTCCCACACACAGCTCATACTCTTGTGGGGTATGCCTCCTTCACTTTCTCTGCATTTTGCCATGTGGAAGGGCCCTGTTCTGACCATGGCGAGGTACTGTCTGCCACAGGAAGGCTGCTGCTTGCTTGTGTCAATGGGTCTGCTTAGTCAGACAGACTGGGGCAGAGCACTACTGGTATCACCAGAACAACTTACAAAAAAATAAAGGGTACTCACAGTTCTTTAGTTGGTATTCAATGGCAGCCTTGAGATTGAATGCTTCTATAAGTGCTGTCTCATGCAGCGTCAGAGTATTACCCACACTTCGCACTTCTATACCTTCTGTGGTCATGCCAACGCTCAGTTCTGGGTGTTCTCTTATACCACGCTCAATAATGTCAGCTGGAAAGATTGCATAAAAAAGTGTAAAAATTATGCAATGATTAATTTACTTCAAGATTCTGTTAATCTACCTATCTATCATCCAATTCTTTGCTCCATCAAAAGTATTGAGGCCTGGCACTATGCAACTTAGTCCAGACATACAGTATAAAGCATGAGTGATAAGTCACCAACCTGAGTGACATGATATGAGGAATGAAATCTCAACCATCCCCCAAATGTAAACCCTACAAGCCACATTCGGATGAAGCACCTCAATCTGCTCAACTATCAAGCATCTATTTTGTTATATGGTTACCATCCAATATAGTATGTAAATGGTTTCCTGGACTACAAGAAACTATCTGGCTTGTCAATCAATGTACTGTAGTTAAGTGGATGGATGGTGTGTGCTTCCATCCTCAGGTAGAAATAAGATAAAAAAAGAAAAAAATCTAATCAAAATGCACAAAACAGAATCTAACATACCACTTAACAACAATCACAATCTAACACATGCTGGTACACTACCAATTTCTAGCAGTGACATACAATAAATCATCACGGGAAACTTTGGTGGAATCTCCTGAATCGCGTGTTTCTAAACAGCAAATTCATAATATGTGTCAACATCATGCAACAGTGTGCAATATAAGTAATTTGCAGAAATTACACATAGTTCCTTGAAAGTGAAGATTTTCCGATATATTTTTGAATATCTGTTATGCTATGTTTGTGCAAATGGTGGTTTCTTAATAAGTAAAGCTGTATGAAAATGAGAATTTCCTCTTTGTATCAGGTAGACAAATATTAAAGCATATAAAGATCTGGAATGAGTTGGCAAATGATACTAGAATAATTAACACCAGCAGTATTTACTTATTTTGCCTGCAGTTGTTAAGTTTGATGGAGATGTGGTTGTATTTAAACTTTGTCATTCTTCTTGTTATCCATAACAGCGGTAAAGTGGTTTCCATCGAGATATTATTTAAGCTTACCTCCCTATAAGTGGTAGGTGGGGGCGCCCATCATCCACACACTTAGTGTAGTGATATATTGATATAGGGTAGCTCTACACTGAGTGGCAGGCCAACTGATTTCCTGTAAACCAGGAAATCATTGACAATGCTGGGGTAGCCTCATAACCAAACAACACGTGTTCCCTACGTGACAACATGTGGGTTGGCAGAGGGTTAGTGCCCCTCCCCGGAAAACAACTCACTAAAAATACGAACAAGAAGCCTCAGACCAGGACTGACCAACAGGTGATGACTAAGGACTGAACAAAGGACATGGTACAGATTGCAACATGGAATATAAGGGGTGCGAATGATGAGCTGAAAGAGAGATTGTCCAGGTGCTTGAGGGTGCAAAAATGGAGGTATGTGGAATAACCGAGACTAAATGAAGAGTTGAGAGTGTGACAGAATGGGAATATGGTTGGAGTATATGCATGGGAGTGGGTGAAAATGAGTGGACAAAAGAAGGAGTGTGTATTGTTGTGTGCAAGAGTTGGAAGGCAAATACTCGTATAAAAGTATGGATCAGTTGGCTCAAGAATTGTGTGGGTAAGATTGAAAGCTGGACTACAAATGTGGGTGAATGTGTGTGTGCCACCGGAAGACCATGCAAGTAGAGTGAAGCAGTTAAAATATACAATGTTGCAATGTAAAGGTGGTTTAACCCTTTGACTGATAAAGCCAGGTAGTGTCCAATTGTCCTTCTATGAATTATACAGACCAGTACTGCTGCTTTGTACATCATTCAAAATCATGGCTTTAAATCCTATAGAACTTTGTCCCCCACAATCCTCTTTCTAACTCTCAGCATGTATTACAGCTCAATCACTACACTAAAAGAATGCCTCAGAAACATCCTGCCTCCTACACCCAACACTATGCTTCAAAAACACATAACCACCACCAATACCTGCAGGCAAACAGCATTCTTCATGAATCACCACCCAGTGTCCATCCCCCCAGAAACTACCCTAACCAGAGAGACTTAAGTGCACCCAGCTAAACTACAATGAGGCCATCACCCTCCTCT
The DNA here is from genome assembly GCA_018397915.1 of Birgus latro. Classification (NCBI taxonomy): domain Eukaryota; kingdom Metazoa; phylum Arthropoda; class Malacostraca; order Decapoda; family Coenobitidae; genus Birgus; species Birgus latro. The sequence continues at coordinate 16,931 of JAGKTI010000349.1, forward strand.
GCTACAGCACCAATAAAAAATGTAACTCAAAATGATCTACTATGCCCACATGGCAATGTAGCTCCCCCACATTACTTACTAACCTCATGTACTTCACTATCATAAGTAAGGCAATCCTTCAACATAGCTTCAGTAAAAGATCTTTCAGAGCACCCATCTGAAGTTTTCTGTTTCTCGCAGTCCACTGGGTTCACGTCCACATGGGCCTGGGGTTGCAAATACTACTACTACTGCTACGTCTGCTACTATTACTACAGTGAACTCTCAATTATCCAGTATAATTCAGCCAAGCCCTACACCGAATAAAGGGAAACACTGGATATTGCGTAGTACCCACCATCGGCTCAAAATTCAGCTTCGAGCTGGATACTTTGTTGCTATCTGTCTCAACCCTCTATCCTAAAAACTTTACCATGAGTAAAAATTGAAAATTAAATAAAAAATACAATAAAGTAATAATACAGTACAGCAATACAGTACAGTAATACAGAGCTGGTTGGCCAGCTGACATGCCTCCAGGTGCAGATATTGCATAGAACCGCTGGTTATGTCCTGTTTTGAAGCCGGATGTTGCTTTAATAGAACCGAGCCAGCAGCATCGGATGATGCACTGGGCCGGATATTGCGACAATAGAGAACTGAGACGTTACTGTGTTACTTTTACTATTACTACTACCATACCAACTTCTGCTACTACTACTACTAATGTACTACTACTGCTACTATTACTACTTGGATTTCTCTTGACAAAACCAAATCCCCCGGATGTCAATACAATTTGTAGGTGTACCAGTAACAAAGGGTTATTCAGGATACCTTGTAGTTCTTAAACCTTTGACTGGTAGAATTTCTCTCAGTTGAAATTTTCTCACTTGAACAGTCCTCTGGTGTTAGCCTGAATAAAATACTGCAGTGTACCAGCTACAGCAGAAGAGTTAAATGTCAACTCACCAATGTGTGTGTTTCAGGGCAGGAGCATACTGCTTGAGACGATAATGGCAGAGGGCGATGTTGTAGGAGAGGTGAGGCTGGTATCCTGCCACTTGGAGGGCACTTGTGAACTTTTGACAAGCCTCATCATATCGACCCTCCTGAACACACACACACACACACACACACACACACATACACACATACAGATTAATTATGTTAGTCTACATTCTGTGCAAGAGATGAGATGAAAGTCATACAATAAAAGTTCAGTTTATAGATTACAGCCTTCATGGATAAGCTAAACCCTGTGTGATGCGTGATACATTAATATATATAACACCTATAACATATAAAATACTGAGCATGTCCCTATCATCAAAAAAGGTACAACAGCAAATATCAGTAAAATTTAAGAGGGGTAGGTATCACAATTTCAATACCATACAAAGAAACTGCAGTTTTAATCAGGACTGTAGTTTGTTATCAATCAACCCTCATTAAATGATTGGGATGAGTTCTCAATGATATCATCTATTTTCTTAGATTTGGTCCTGTAAACCTGGGAATCTAAGAGGAACGTTAAAGGTAGAAATGGAATTTTGAAAGAAAAAAAAATGTAATACGGTATATAGCGTTGTGAGTATAACAGCAAAAGCAATGTCAGGAAAGGTGATTTATAACATGGAGTTACTGAATATATTCTTCCTCTTAAGCTACTGTAATTATTATTACTACATCCTCTGAATTGTGGCTAAAGCTAACTGACCCCTAGTCATTTATGATCCTACTCACTAGCAGTTCTGTCTGCCACAATACACTGCCCTTCTACACCGTCACTCCAACAACACAAATCTCCACAGACACTTCTCACTCTGCTCAAAACCCTTTCACACCTATATCCATTTGCAAGAGTGTGTGGGGACAGGTTGCCTCTCTAATGACAAAAAGTGATGTTCATTGGCTCTAGGATTCAGCTTCCCTTTAAGACTCATATAACAAAGTCTAAACATGTATAATACAGCTCATGCCCATTTAGGGCATATGCAAGTTGACAGTTACAATAGTTTCATTTTGTTTCGCTTTTGAAGGCTCCAACATGCTTGCATGCATCGGCCTTGGTCATCTAATGGTGGCTCTCCATGTTGCTCGATCTCTGGCAACTTCCCTGTTTAGTCCCTTACCCATGAGGTCACACTCAATGACCTCATCCCAGGTCTTTTTCGGTCTACCTCTTGCCACCCTAACCCTAACATTGACACTTCCCACTTTCTGCAGCCAATTATCATTCCCCATCCTCTTCACATGCCCAAACCATCTCAATAGTCCTCTCCTAATCACAACAACAATACATTCCAGTCCCATCCTACCTTTCAACTCTTCCATCATAAACCTGGCCCCCCAGGCCTCGCACTGCACATCCACTTAATCATTGTCATTTTTGTATGTCTGAATCTGCAAATATCCTCTTCCTTTACTGCCCAGGTCTCATTTCCATACAGCATTACACTCCTAACATATGCTACATACAAAGATCCCTTAACACTGTGGGAATGTCCTCTCTGTCAGGAGAGGCAACAGCCCTGAACTTCTTCCAACCACTCCTCACTTTAGCCACAGAGCAAGCCTCAGCCCCATGTCCAGCACATAACATGTCTCCCAAATAAAATAACTCTTCCACACACTCAAGAGACTCACCAGCAAGTTCAATCCTTTCACGCCTGATAATCTTCACATGCTCACCCCGCCACACCACACACATGAAATCAGATTATCTCCCAGTCTACCTCTAAAACCACTACATCCCTTATGCACCCACTTATCACAAACACTGCACAAGACGGAATTACTTTCATCACTTTTGTTTCATCTGCAGTTAAACTTAACCCCTTGTGCCCCATACCATCTCTCCACTTTCTAAATCTTTCCTCCACCTCCAATTCATTTTCTGAAATCAACACCAAATCTTCTACATACAACATCTCCCATGGGAGTCCATTTCTGAAATCAAGTGAGAGGGCTTCAAGTACCATAATAATAATAATAAACAATACCTACATACTGTATATATATTACATACATACATAATCTCACCTACCCTGTCTCTCCACAACAGTTGTGATCTCCCACTTCTTTCATACAGCATACCATTATGCACCATTCTGATTAGTCTTTCATTCTCCAGTCACTCCATGTAACTAAACCATATCAAACAAGTTCCCATTTGTTTTTGCATCACATGAATCTCCACAATGGCAGCCTCAAAAATCTGTTTTCCATCTATTCTCCAGACTTACTCCTCAAGCATAGTTAGCCATGTTTTGACTGATCTCAGTCTCATATAATGTTCATCCTGTTTTTTTTTTAATACTAAATAATTATCACACGTCTATTTGTGGTAGGTGGAAGCGCTCACCATCCACTAATTCGACGTAGTGCTGCTCTTGGATGTCTGCCCTTTCCACTCCTCCATCCTTCTTTCCTTCCATCCTCTTCTGTCTTTCTTTCCTTCATTCTTTCCTCTTCCTTCTGCCTGTGGGTGACTCTACACTTCAAACTCACTCACATTCAAACTCACTTACATAGGTGTACCCTTTTCACCATTCTACAGACTTTATACCCATTCTCTCCATACAACATCACCTATGCATGCTCTCCTTAATTCTACTGTCCACACATTTCCCTACTCCACATCTTTTACAAATCATGGCACCAATATCTTACGCTATCCACTCTCCACACACATTTCTCAATGGCCCTATCTCATACTCCAACTCTTGACCTGTCGTTTTCATGCCACGCCAACCTCAAACACTTACATGTTAATGTAGGAACTAAAACTCCATGCAGTCTTCTTGCAGCTGCCATTCTCAGACCTTTGTTTTGTATCAAGGCCTTCACAGCACCAGTCACTTTCATTCTCTGTACCACTCAACTTTGTATTGTACTTTCTTTGAAGATTTACCTCTCTAGTTTGTCACTGCACCCAAGTACTTAAGTTCTCTCACCAATGCAAGTCTTATCTCCATTCACCCTAACATCATATTGGGAGCCACCATTACACTACTCTTACCTTAAATTATTTTAATGCACATTGCTCACAGACACCATTAAAACTCTGTACAAAACCAAGCCTTGATCACTTCAAACAACTGTGAGGACTGACCTTGTAGAGGAGGCAGCCATGGTTGACTTCTGTGTCAGGGTCATCAGCAGGGCACATGTCTACCAAACTCTTGGCTCCAGGAAGATCCTCTTCACCATACTTGATGGCTGCCTGTAGCTTGGTAAGCCGACCGCTGTATTCAGGTGATTCCATCTGATGTGTCACCTTCATTGCCTCCTCATATAGGCATGCCTGAAAAGGAATGTGATTGTGGATATCACTGATACTTTTACTATTTGTTCTTTGACCCCTTCACTCCAGTGACATATTATTTAGTTTATAATTACCTGCAGATTATTTAATTTAACTTAGGAATGGTCTCTCACATGCAGGGGGTTTATGAAAGCCATATCTAACTCATCCCAATTTAAGAAGTCTCTCCTTGGCTGAATAAAAGGGAGAGTGTGGTAAAGAAAGAATGACATATCACTCTAGTGCAGTGGTAATGTGTGGGTTAGAGGCAACTGAAGGATTATAGTTAAGACAAGTATTCTGCAGCTCTATCAGGCTGATCAGCACTCACTCAACGGCTAAAATGAGAGCTGTTTCTGGATTGCGTTTTGCTTTGTTTGATGACAATAATTTATGTTCAGCAAAAGCAAGTGCTTCATGGCCCAATAGTTTGCTCTAGCAAACAATAGGGATAATTAGAGGCTAAAACATCCCTTTAGAAAATTTCAATTGAGACGAAACTGAAATGGGCCCATTTGTGACCCAGTTGCAACCACCCTGCTGCATTTCATCAAACTCCTTTTTCCAGTTTTGGGTGACTACACACACACACACACACACACACACACACACACATACACACATACAGATTAATTATGTTAGTCTACATT
>JAGKTI010000349.1:21946-42038 GCA_018397915.1 Birgus latro
AGATGTGTGATTATGACACTGCAAGATATAACCTACGTGGTAGATGATAGCGATCATCATTCACTCACTTGATATAGCGTTGTCTACTTCATCCTTTACCTTTATCACTCTTTTCTGTGTCTGCCCTTCTCTCTTCCTTTTATGTCACTTTTTATTACCTTTTTTTCCTTGTTAGGTGGCTTCACATTGAGATACATGCCTAATGGTTTCCTGTATGCCAGAAAACCATTTACAACACTGGGTGGTAATCACATAACCAACCAACAAGTGTCCCCTATGTGTTAACATGTGGGTTGGTGGAGAGTTAGTGCCCCTCCCCATAAAATCACTAACCCAAAGATAAATGGCCACTCCTCACAGGATTATGGAGTCTGGCTATAGATACAGACAAAAGATACAACCCAAAGACAGGATGAAGTGTATGGTAAGTCAGTGTCAGTTCATGGTTAGAAATGTACTATCATCCACAAAAGCCATGTCATCAATCATGGCCTGCAGAAAACTGCATCTCTGTGAGACAGTAAATATGAAACAGAAGAAACGTCTCTGGTAACAGTGTACAGTAAGAATGACTTATGTTAGTGAGGACGAGGACTGGAGGGTGGGGATGATCAGGTGTCTGAGGACTGCGGTGTGGGACATGATTTTAAGATGACTTTAGTGAATGACTGTACATAAATGTTTACAATATGTAATTTCTTAAAACAACACATATACACAAAACATTATATCCTGGTACAATGAGTTAAAATTCCTGAACACTTTGCACCTGAAGAAAGAGGATCACATAAAAAATCACTAATACAGTAATGGTACATGAACTTATAATTAACACTTAAGGTTGAATGTATGGATGAGGAAGGTTTGATTGTACTCAAAGAAGCTGTACTGTATACATTAAGAATACAGCACAATATAGTACAGTATATATTAAAGCCACAAACAGTATTTAATGATGTACTGAACATGGTTGTGTAACATACCTTATAGAGTTCTAACAATAGTTACATTAGAACACCCCAAGAATACTAAAGTAGCTTTGGTAATCCTGCATACAAACCAAGTTCATCATACTATACATACCATAATAACTGATTAATTACTGGATTAATCATAGTACAGTAGCCTTACCTGGTAGAGTGCTTGAGCATAATAGAGTCGGTAGTCTTCAATATCTGGGAAGATGATGGTGAGATGCTCATAGCAGTTGGCAGCATTGACAAAGTCTTGCATGTAGAAGTAACAATAGGCCAAGAGAGAGAGAGCTGCCCGGGACTGAAATGAAGGAAACATCACAGACTAATAAGTTCATCATTTTCTATCATAATTAGTAAAAGAAATCTGACACTTTACATTTCAAGCACAAAAGATGGGTGCAAATGCCTAAAAATACTGTACTAAAGGCATGTCTGTTAATTTTCAAATTTAAGCATCAACTATAAGCTTCTGAGCAACCACATTTCTATATTATAATAACAGAAACCTGAACAACTTCCAAAGGAATACCTAATGCCTGTTCTGGCGCCTAAAAGTTTAACTCCAAGAGGTCTTGCTGACTACTTTATCTTGGCTGTAGCTCTTTGGACAAGGCAAGGGCTTAACTCTCTTTGGATAAAATTTACTAACAGTTTCCTTGGTACTACACTGTACACTGTACTATATTTCTGGCTGTGACTTATAATCATATTCCTGCTGCTAGAACTATATACCATCAGCCAAGGTGCCAGGGAGGTGCAGTATGTCGTCACACAGTGGTATCAATATAACCTGCCTAGACATACAAATGCCTTTCAGTTTTCTTTTTATCCCTCAAATAAGAGGATGGCAGACTCCTGGAAAAGGTAAATTTTAGCCTGCAGTCCATCTGGTTCACACCCAGATGAGCCCAGGTTCTGATGCCACTGGAAAGGCATATGGCTCTTGATTAGCAACTGAACACAACAATTACAACAATCATTAGCATTGATTCTTAGTGCTGGATTTCCCTGCCAGCCTCCAGTATTCTCACCCTTACAGCTGACTCAGGAACCACTGGCAGGAGTTGTCTAGAGTTTTCTAGAGTTTCAAGAAATATGGGACTGAGGGCCATACTGTTTTCACAATACTTTTATGGTAATGAGGAAAGCAAGTACCTAATTTCTGATAGCCATTTATGGTGCAACTATGGTTATCTGGAGTGATAAACCTGCATTCACTATTACAAAGTGGTCAGCAATATCAAGAGGCCAAACGTATTTACTCTTGGGCTGTTCAACGAGACTGGCCAGGGAACAACTACTACACATTCACTCTTCATTACAGTCTTCAAAAACTACCATAAAAATCAGGTTTTCCTTCCTGTTTGCAGTTTAAGATTTAAGAATATGACTATGAATCCCCTCAACAAGCTGAGCGATGCCAGTCAGTTGCAGGTAACAGTAAGGCCAGCCAGGCAGAGTGTGTGACTGAGACCACAAAACCCCTGAAACATGGCAACAGAACACTTTCACATCTATATCTGTGCATGAAACAATGTGTGGGGGTAGGCAATATCTTCTGTGACAGAAAAGGGGGTTCTTCAGCACAGTTATAGCCATCTACTTGTTAGGTATTACTCCATTCACCATGGCCCTCTGACCTATTTCCCACAATATTTTCATTCCATTCTCTTCCCAACATTTTATCATATTTGCATATATGGTATCTCATCAACAGCTACCATTCTGTATTATAAACTAGCATAAAATCATGGTGTTGGGGCTATAGGCTTATGCCCCATAGCACTGTACCCATAACACAAGTTGTTTTGGGGCTAGGAATGTTTCTGATGAAACACAGTTGAAGCAAAAACAACACATGAATCTTAAAAATAATAATATACCATATAGTGTACCAGGAACAAGAAACATTCCAAAAGAAAGGGTCACCCTTGTCAGTCCAACAGTTTCACAGCCATGATATTTCTTAATACCTTCTGGTGAATAAGTTCTAAAAACTAGTAACATGATCAGAGATATTCCAAAGAGTGCTGAACAGATGAAAAAATGTAGAAATCTGTTACTACAGTATTTCAGTTTTGTAAAGTACAGTACAGGAAAACACACATCAAACTGCTGTCTGCATGTGGAAAGGAGGAGTATAAGAGAAATAATGAACAAAGTTTTTTTTTTTTTTTTTTAACTGTAGGTGATAGCTTGAAACTTTGTTGATAAACACAGTATGAAGGCACAATGGCAGCATGTCTGACTCATTTACAAGACAGGATTAGCTCTGGAGCCAAACTGTTAGCAGAGGTATGAAAGCAGCAAAGTTACTGGCTGAGATGGAAGGGAATTAACAGTATAAAGGGTAGAATGATGGGAGAGATCTTTATCCTACAGTAGACCATCTCAGGCAACTGATAGTAATGATGATGATTGTGGCTGGTCTAGCTGGCACTAATACATACAGTCAGGAACACAGCATCCAAACCCTATAAGCATCTAAAATAAGACACAACAAAATCTGAATGATGCTCTCTAAATCATAGAACATCAAAAAAAATACAGCAGTAAAGTAGTTTCAGCTGGAAATTCCATTAGTACCACATAAGCTACAAACAGAATCATGAGACTGTTGTGAGCAGCACTTCTTAACCAGGTAACACAACATTCTAAGATAGACATGCCACAGTGCTCATTCTGAAATCCATCAAACACAGTTGTATGGAAATGCTGTTGTTGACTGTCACTGTATTATGTACAACTGACTGTTGCAGCATAAAGACTGCAATCAAATTATTATTTTGGGGGAGTTCATATAACTTTCTATGAATAAGAACAAGAGACGATTTAATAGCTGGCAATTTGGGATGATGAAAAAATTAAATTTAATAGCTGGCAATTAGGGATGAGTAAACAATTCAAAGAGTTGTTTTGATACCCATTCCTAAATGCTCATTGACAAAAACCAGATTAAAAAAAAAAAATCATACCATACTGTTTATACACTTAATGCTTCCATATTAAATCTCCTACACAGAAATGACTAGTTTTAGCAATGCTAAAAAGCTATGCTCTACTACAAGATGGTAGTGTAGACAAATCTGAAGTGTGTTGGAGCCAACTTATGATACTGTATTTGGATAAACGAGAATAAATGTACAAATTATTATTGTGCTCACTTAAAGTTCTTGAAATACTATTTTAATATTCAGTCTTGTATAGTATGACAGAGCTCTGTTTTGCAGGATTTACAACTTTCATCATACCACTGTCACTAAGGTAGAAGTGTGTCAAAATTTTCATAACCTACTACCTTGTGTTCAAGTACGAGGGGAAAATGTGGGATGGGAGAGTTTGTCATTTTGTGTGTTGCAGTACTTTGCACTTATTTAATTTCACCACACAATTAGAATGTTCCTATCTTATCCAAGGTTCACAGTTGGTGATCAGGTAATGTACAGTACAGTATATTGTTGTGAATCTAAAGCAACTGTTGATACTGCCATAAGAGTGAAAAAAAAAATCAATATCAGAAATGTGAATATCGTATAGACAAAACAACACTATTAGGACAGCGCAGAAGCAGAGTGAAATTTTAATCCTTTCACACATGCACACACACACACATACTGGTATACTGATATATATACATACTGGTATACTGATATATATACATACTGGTATACTGATATATATACATACTGGTATACTGATATACAGTATATAAAATTATGGTATCAATATAACTGCACTAAAGCTTCAGTGATGAAGTTTAACAGCTTGCATCACCTAATAGTGGCTCTCCATTTTACTCAAGCTCTGGCAGCCTTCCTATTCAGACCCTTATCCCTGAGGTCACACACTATGACCTCGTCCCAGGTCTCTTTTGGTCTGCCTCTCGTAACCCTACCTCCAACGTTCTCACTTCTCACTTGCACCCAACTGTCATCCCCCATTCTCTCCACATGTGCAAACCATCTCCATCTACCCCTCCTCATTACTACACCAACAGACTCCAGTCCCATCTTTTCTCTCAACTCTTCCATCAGAATATCAGATTTATTTGAGAAAGACAGAAGGATGGACTCATCAGAATAAATAAACCTGATGGAATACTTAAGTATACATAAATTATAAAAAAAAAACACAATACAAGAGAGTGAGGACATCTGATTTTCAGTGCTAATAAAGGAAGCAATTGCAGAGATGATGAATATCAGCAAAAAAGAAAAAATAAGTGCATACATGCTACAAGCCATATTAGTTGCTCTTTTCCACTTACTGTTGACTTTTGGAGAAATGAATGTCCCATACGATGCACAAAAATATAGGTTAAGCATGACAGTATGCAGCAGTAAACACAAAATACAGTACAGGTAAAGAATATTCTTAGTATAAATAATTTATATTTACATAAACATCAATTTACAAAAATGATTACTATCATTGTGGAATCTGAACTTTGCTCACATTACTTAATATGTTACATGCAATGCTAAATGATTCTGTGTGAACAGGATGTTTAAAAAATAGCAGCTGTTACACATATACTATTCTACTGTACACTGGGAAGTACAGTACTCAATTGTGCCCTAAAATTACTGTAGTACTTACACTTGGGTAGGATTCAATGATGTGATTTAAAATTTGAACAGCCTCACTATACTGTTGCTCTCTGATCTGAAGTGCAGAAACATAATAAAGCAACATTACTGGCATGTAGTACTATGCAATACAGTATATTATAGTAATTTTCAGCCTGAAAATGTAAAAAAAAAAAAAAAAAATGTGATTTTTCAGTTTTCCAGACTAAACTATTAGAGATCATCTCAATAACTTTTTTGTTGCAGATGCTTTATTTAATGTTTAGTAAACAAGGAGTGGAGGGAAAGGGATTTTCCAACTCCAAATTCTGTTATTACATCTATATTAAAAGTAGGTTAGCTAGTTTGGTTAGGTTTGGTTAGGTTAAGCTGTTAAATTTTGTTAGGTTAAGCTGTTAACTTTGGTTAGATTAGGTTAAGTCTGACTAGGTTGGGCTGGGTTGGATGTAATGGACAGAGCAAGGAGCTGCCCTCCTCCCCTCCACACACACACCTTATTCACTAAGTAGCTACTAAACTGAGCATCTACACTGGAAAGTCAGAAGACCCCTCAATCTGGTCAGAAAATATAAAAAAACACATAAATTTTTTCCAAATTTATGGGCTAAATCACATTTACCAAATACATACCTACACTATAAACAAATATTTCACAGGGACTCATGTTCAGCACTGGTGTTCTATTATACAACCTCTGTTCAGCTGTTGGGAAACTCTGTGGTTTCTATGAGTTACTACAGTATATTCACAAATGGCCTTTTTCTGGCCATGAGCACTGATCTCAACCATTCTCCCAGACAGATCCTTCCCCTCCCCCACAAGAGACCCCTGAACAGCATCCACAAATGACTTGGCCTGGTCTTGGATGACAGCCATGGATGATGTGACCTTGGTCTCTAGTGTCTCCGGTCTGTTTGAAACATCTCTGATAGCCTGAAAGACTGGCCTAACAACTCTTATATTCTAGCTTCTTCTTAGTGACTACTGTACTTTCTCCACCAGCCATGACCTCATCTGCAGGTGCAACACAGCCAGCAAAAGCCCAGCTGGTGGCTCTTCTTCATAAATAGATAATCATTAGCATCCATATTTTCGCATGCCAAATGAACCCACTTGCTGTGCACTTTTTGCTACAGACCTACTGCAGTGAGGACACTGGTGTTGTTTGCTCATGGTTGGCAAAAATAGAAAAGAAAAAACAAAAACAATGACAACAACAACAGCAAAAAGTATATACAATACTACCTGGGAGCCCCATTTGTGTCACCCTAATTTAGGGGAAAAAAAAAAAGAAAACTGAAAACACAAACAAAGAACAGAAATTAAAAAACAGTGTCTGCGAGGTCACCACAAGTAGGTGGGGTATGACTTGACTAACCTTTTAGGAAAAGTAACCCAAACTGAGGTGCCACAAAAGTGCTGAGATGGTATTTTACAACTTTTCCTAATTTGAGCTTTATGGCAGCAACAAATACGTCACTTAGGCAAGACTTCATTGGTTACGATACTGCCACTGTGCAAAGACAGTAGTACCGTTGAGAAACAGGATTTGCTAGATAAGAAGTACTGGTAGTTTCTCGGTACTGTATTTCTCATATTTTTCAGTTACGTGTCAGAGTTGCCAGTTAGCCTGCTATCTGTGAACAGAGGTATATTCTAAAGTTATGCATTAAATTTTATGCTCTTTTTCTCTATAGCTAATGCTTTATTTAAGTGATTGTTAAATTATGTAATTCTATCTCAGTTTGTATGCTAAATACTTTAGAGTGTCATGTAGTGTAGGATAACTCGGGATATTCTGGATGTCTTCGAGTTGGTAACTTGTTTCTCCAAGGATGTAGTAGGTCATTCTAGTATTTAGGAAGCTTATATAAGGATGGGAAAGGGACTAGAAGAGGATTCAGTTCAGTATGAGTTTAGTTCAGTGTCAGTGCAGATTGTATAGCTCCGGTACTTGTGAAAACAGTGAAGTGAAGTTGGCTATCATTATGTATAATTATCTGGAAAATAAAGAACAAACTTAAGAAACAAGAGTTTATTTACCACGCCTGAGCTGGTCTTGTTGTTGCACACTGAAAGGCTGACAATAGGATGAACAACTCACTGAGCAACATCCTTCCTATACTGAACTCCTGCTGTTGGAGCCTGTGGCAGTGTAGGACTGGGGACGTAACAGTACTGTACAAGCATATTTCCGCTTATGAATAGCACTGCTCTCATGCAGTTCATACATAAATATTATTTATCTTTGTAAATATAGAACTTGTACTAGCAGGTAAAAGAGAAAAAAAAAGTGGTCCAGGTGTCATGGCTTCACTTACCATGGTGTATATAGTTTTAGTGTACTCTCCATCCCTGATCTGGATGTTTTGGATCATCATTCTCGTCGCTGGGTTCCTGTTTGCTAATGTTATGAGGAATGTCACTTGTAACCTGCACGGTGACACACAGACAAATCTCGTCCACGAAGTCAGCCACCCCTGGAATGTTAGTAAACACACCGTTGCTAGGCGTTGCTAGGGGAACTCAAACGACGAATCTTCTGTTCAGCTTTTCAACGGAGTATCTCAAATGAGTGCACATTATCATCATAGTGAAGCAAAACTACCAATAACATCATAGTCTATATACTACATAAATTATATTTTGATTACACCACAATAATGAGGAAGAGAAGTTGATTTTGGCTAACTCTCCGCCATCCCACTTGACACAGTGAACACGTATGGGTTGGTTAGATGGTTACCACCCAGCGTTATAAATGGTTTCCTGACTAACAGGAAACCATTTGGCTTGTCACTCTATGCAAAGCCACATGAAAAGGAAAGAAGGGTAATAAAAAGTGACAGAAAAGTTAGGAGAAATAGGAGGCGAGGATAAAAATATTGATAAAGGTGAAAGAAGCAGGCAGCACTACATCAAGTGAGTGGATGATGGTCGCCACCACCTACCACAAATTCGACTGTAACTTTCTGAGATATTTTGTGGACAGACAGACACGGGTGATCTGATCACACCAACTCTGCCGAACTTCTTTGGCGGAGTTTGAAGCTGCTGGGATAGCTTATAGCTTATTTTTGCGATAATGAATATGGACTCAGTCTAAAATATAAGAAATAACATCCTGAAAAATAATTCAGTACATAGAAATTTAGGCAACAAATCCCTCGTCTTGCCACGAGAGGTGCAGTACGTGAAAAGGGTGTCATCGCACAAGTGGGAAAACGAAGAGGAGGTTGAAGCACTCCAATAACTACTGTAGATAGGTCATAGCTCATGATCGCAGTACTGCCAAACGAAGTCAGTGGCCGTCTTACCACACCCATTCCACGGTGAGTATCATGTGTCAGTGTTTGTATATGTGAATTTGCAGTACCATGTGAGCTCTTACAGTTACTGGTTACGTTTTAGAACCTCAGACCTTCCTATTTGTCCTCTGTGGTACGTATGTGCTCCTCTTTACCCACTGATAATTAGGTTACAGGAGAATATTCCGTAACCATTGGCCACGGATACATCACACACATTCAGGGAGGGGGATGAAACTGCCAAAGTGCCAAATAAGCGGACTGCTCCCGCTAGAGTTTGGAGGGGTAAGATGGCGGACAGGAATGCAGTGATGGCGTCATCTCAGCTTGATAATGGGCTATCCAAATCAGTGGAGATCAGCAGCTGTGGGACATAAACAATGGGCTGGGTGTGAGGTAGAGATCTAAGAGCTTTTATTTAGTTATTTTTTTTTTTGCATCCAGTTCTGCATTCATTCATGCCAACGTCTTTCCCTCAGTGTCTGAATTGCTTTTTTGATTATTTTCTCATTGCATCTTTAATACATACATTTTTGTAATGTGATAGTCGTACCAAAACCTGGCTTGGAGCGTACTACCAAAAAAACAACCTAAGCCAAACTCGTCTAACCTAATCCATATAGAAATAAGCCCTGAATAAGGTGAAACTGTGACCCAGTTATAGTGCAGTTATATTACGCTAGATTAGTAGGCTCCTGGTCAGTCATAACATGAGGATGAATAACATGCGTAATAGGAGGGAGACTGGGAAAAGTTAGGAAAATGGTGAGAACAATATATTCATGTAAGGATGCAGAATAATATTTTGTTGGTATCTCGCTAACTTACAGCCACATGCTTTAGCTCCTTCGAACATTTTCTAATTTATTCCACACCTATCTATTGCCAGACACCATAATCCCGTAAGGGGTCGTCATTTGATTTTGAGTTACAGGGAGGGGCACTAACCCTCCACCAACCCACTTGTTGACATGTAGGGAGCACGTATGGTTTGGTTATATGGTTACCACCCAGCGTTGTAAATGGTTTCTTGGCGTACAGGAAACCATTTGGCTTGTCACTCAATGTAAAGCCACCTGTAAAGGAAAGAAAAGCAATAAGAAGTGACAGGAAAGATGGGAGAAATAGGAAGAGAGGAGGGCAGGCACAGAAAAAGAAGGATAAAGGCTAAGGAAGAAGTAGGCAGCACTACATCAAGTGAGTGGATGATGGTCACCACCACCTACTTCCATATTACTGTATTTAATTGAGGACAGACTTCTAGTACCTGTAGTGAAAGGATGAATGACCATTCATATCATTCCTCTGGTTCAAAGTTTCTTCAGTACTGTATAAAATCATATGCTTATAGCAAAAACAGGTCATCAGAGTGAAGTGGTTAACTCTGGAGGGGATGGCCATGAACAAAACACCTTTTGATATATTTTTCATTAACTACAATGTTGCCTTGGGTATTCTGTAGCATCCCAGGGTGGCCACATATATTCATCATGGAAAATCCTCATAAAATCCAACAACAGCTTTTTAATTAGACGATTCAGTGGCTGAGAATGGAGAAATCTGACAGTTACTGTTCAGACAGCAGCCAACACATCCAGCTTTTTGTGGCGGTTTGCAGACTACAGTAATTACCCCACAACAGTGCTCAGCCTTCCATTTCTCATTTGGAAAAGCTGCAGTCCCTGAGCTGCTACACACAAGAAGATATGAATTGCAAGGATTATTGGGACAGAATAATTACCTTATAAGTAATTTGAGGGGACAGATGGATTTTGATTAGATTTACAAAGAATAGTGGGTAAATGAAAGAGTAACACAGCTATACTTTGCAATAGTTTGGGCATTTGGAAAGAAAGGGAGAGACCAGCTGAAAGAATGTACTGGTGTGTGAATGAGGTGGTTGCAAGGAGTAGACGTTGCTCAGATGTATGGTGGAGAATGAGGTTGGTGAGTGCAGTATAGTTTATAAGGGAGGGTGGTATGTCATTTAAGGAGGGGTTATTACTGTGTGGGGGTAAATGCTTCAGAAGTTTTATGTTAGGCAGTTGATAGGTAGGTAGATACTGGAATATGCGTGGATTGTCCTGATTGTAAGAAACAGAAATAAAATCTATACAGTGCAGTATAAAGAATTTCAGTACATCTGTAAGACATGCTTGACCAACTGAATACTGTATGTTGACACACTAAACTGACCTTATGGTAACAACCAATAAGGTATTGTATGTTACCAGAAGTCTTAGAGTACCGTACTTCATTGTCACCATTATTTTATTACCATGGTGATCCTTTAACATACCATATTGGTAGTATTATAGATATTACCACTATTGGTGGTAACCATATAACCAGATTATGGCACCTGGTGGTTTAGTGGGTAATTAAGGTGCTCAAATTGGATTGAGCCAGTGCAGGTTTATATTCAAGGGGTGGTTGGGGTTTATTGCTCATGTAATGCCTCTCAGGGATGAGTGAGGCTGGTCACTTTCATCTTAAACGTCCAGACCAACTTGCCTAGCCCCGTGCTCCTACACCCCACATAGGGCAACACAGGATTAGATGATGATGAGTATAGATATTAGAGATATGACACCTTGAGACCAATACTAGGTGATGGTAAACTCCTCACAGCTTAAAAGAAGCAAATAACTTATGTATTTACGGTATCTAATATTTATCTTTTGCAGGTCAGTAGGGGAAAGAACCAATCTGTAACACCAGCACTGTCCAGACCACATAAAGAAAACTTCCTGCTGCTGAGCGATGCCTGTCCTGTCATTTGATTCATACTTCTAGGAAACTGCAAGAAGAAGGGAGACATCCTCTGATTTACTACCCAGGTAAAGAGAAGTGTGCCCTGTGACTTTGTCCTATTCCTCTCCTTTGTAGTGCCTCACCTGCTTGACCTTCTCTGGCAACCTTGTGTTGATGTATGCAGATGGTGCCAGTAGCTACATGTACTTTTCCTGTACATTTCTCTTCCTGTGAGGGCATCTCTAGATAATGAAGACTTTGCTGTCTAGGTTTCTGGCTAGAGGTTGAGTCAGAGTTTTTGTTGTTGTGGTTCCAGGCTCATCTGGACATGAACTTAGTGGATGGCGGGATTTGATTCTTTTCCTGCACTCCAACATCCTTTTTGGGGGAATAGGAAGGAAGTTGAGAAATGCTTGCACTGATGCCACCATGTAAAGGAGTCTCTCTCCAGCACCAAGTAGGAGTGCTAATATGTGCATTGTGCATAGACTTCTTGTCTTTCAGATGCTATACCTCTGGTGACTTTTCTATCCCTGCAGCTTTGTCATGCTTTTCTTATCCTCTGTCTTGATGGCATGGCATTTTCATTTTAATTAAGTCTGTGTCTACATCCACCATGACACGATGTTGGAGACCTAATCGGGTGATACTGCTTCACTTTGAAAGTTATTTATCCTTAGCAATCCAACATAAAGTTCCTTGATGTCCAATTAGTCAAATCTACCTTTGGAAGGTGGATGCCAGTCAACCCATCCTGTTAATACTAATGGTCCTTTTCAGTTCTTATCATTTGTTTACCCTCCTTATTAAGGTGGAATTAGCAGTCTTTGACTGCATACATATGCATGGCCCCCCTTATCACCAGTTCTTCTAATGGAACTTTCCTTTCATGCTCATAAACACAATTATGTCAGCTCTTATTTCCTTAGGTGGCCATTGATTAGAAGACCCATTCATATTGTACCGTAGATCTCCATGCCTATTGCATCTGCTTGACCCTTCCCCTGCAACCTTCCTCATGTTACTTCCTCAATGGTTAGCATGTACCACCCATCTCTCCCCACTTTTCAGGCCCTTTTAGAGTGTCCACAGACCCTTTTGTGTCTTTACAGATCTTCTTAGATATGGATGCAGTCATCATATACTGTACTGTATATTGATCTGGTTTGGTCATCCCTGACTATAATATTTATTGTACAGTATACCATTTTCTGTTAGCCAAATTGTGATAGTGCACTTGCTTGCTAGTTACCACTCAGTAAACACTTGCACCAATACTCAAGCTGTCATTATGCTACAATACTAAGCTGGTATTTTACTCCCAACCAACCAGTATGATATAACAGATGCATCACAATTTTTCTGTTCTTTTTGGTCTGTGATATTGACTAAAGGTTCCCAGTCTTGACCTTTGTCTAGTCCCATGCAGTGTGTTTTGTTTTCCATTTTCAATTTTTTCTTTGGGAGATTACCTTATTCTTCTTGTGAAATCAGATTACCTGAAGTTGGTGGTGCTGCTCTGTCCTTCTTTAACCCCACACAGTTGTTGTCACCAAGCATGGGCTTCATTTGGTTGTTGTCTTGACTTCATCTTTCATACACAGAGAGCTCACCACTTACTGCTCTTCAGAACAAATTGGAGTCATTGGCTGTTTATTTCATGAACTTTTCTCCTGTCATTGATTCCCATCAATTTTTATGTTTTCATCACAATATTGCATGGGAGTGTCTTTACTGCTGCTGTTGCTCTGGACACTGTTCTTCTGACATACTGTACGGATTTCTACTTGTGTGCCTTCTTTCTAAGGGTGACATGTGCTGCCTTTTGACACACACACGCATCCCTTTTCTGTCCTGCAGTTTGATGCAAGGGTAAATCAATATTCATAGTACAGTTGTTGAGTAACCTCGGTCTGTTTGGTCAAACAGACCCATCAAGTGCCCCTGCAGGACTGTCCCATGCAGTGAACTGATGTTCCATTGCAGTAGACAGCACCTCGTATTGTGAAGTGCAGGGAAGGGTGTCAAGGTTTTGTTCCTGGATGGACACCACATTTGCATCTCTCCTCCATAGTAGGCTCCACATCACCCTTTTATGGTTGTCATCCAGTGTTTCCTGAGTTACAAGAAACTATTGGGCTTGTCAGTCAGTTTAGATCCACCCGAAGTGTAAGAAGAGTACAGTAATCCCTCCAAGATCCAACGTAATAGAGCCAAAGACATGTCTGGGACTTGGTTTTGTCCGGGACTTTGGGAAAAATGCCTCTGGACAGGTACTTACAGACCCCAACCCAACCTACCTTTGAAAACCACCTAAATACTCCTAACCGGACATGCACAGACCCTATTTAAGACCCTATGCACACATATAAGGAACAGAAACCATGAAATAAATGAAAAGGAACCAGAGAATGAGAAATTAGAAGTGAGTATGGATAATATTTAGCAGTGTACAGGGTACTTATGTTCGTGGCCATCACGAAGATTAACCCGCCTCCTCTAAGGCTCTGACATTGGCGAAAGTGCACTTGAAGCACGTACAGTAATCCGGTGTTGTGCTGCACTTAATCCTTTGAACTATGAATTATAATTGTTTAACATTTCACATTCTGCTCTTACTTTTGCTACACCAGTTGCAACACGCAGTGTTGCACTCTGCACTTAATCCTTTCCACTCTGAATACTAATTTCTTAACACTGCACAACACTATAAATTCCCATGTGGTCTAGTGGCAAGGTATTGCAGTTTATTCACTGTTTATTCACAAAAACGAGCACATGGTGCAGCACTGGTGATGAGTGTGCAGTCACGACGGTAGGTAGGTGGGAACTGGGGAGGGGAGGATGCAGGGGCGCTCTACTATACGCCAAACACAGCTGTTCGTCACTGTCATGTGTGGGGAGGCTCCCCATATACAGCTCATCTCAATAGGGTGGAGTCAAAGGCTTTTCGACTCATTTACTCTCCTCCTCTTACTGGCTCCCATCAACCTCTGGCTCTTCGCCGCACTGTTGCATCTTTATCTCTTTTCTCTTGCTACTTCAATGGCCACTGCTCCTCTGAACTGTCTGCTTGCATCCCTCCACCTCTATGACGGCATATAGCACACGTCTAGCAACAAACTCTCATCCCTTTTCTGGCCAGCTCTTTAATGCAAGAGTTAACCATTACTCCCAGGCCTTCATTTATGCAACTGGTCAACTCTGGAACTGTCTTCCTCTGTCTGTATTTCCTACTTCCTATGATCTCCAGTCTTTCAAACACAGTGTGTCCGTTCATCTCGAAATGAACGGTTCTTGAATTTGGCTCTCTTTTGTATTGTTTTTGTTTTTTTCTTGGAGGGAACTCTTTGTGGGCCCATAGCCTTTGGTTCCTTCTTCCTTGCATAAAAAAAAATATATATATATACTGCCTATATATATATATTGACTTTTATTTTTTTAAATGTTTTTTGGCCATTTTTGGTGTCCATGGACCTGAGCCCAAAATGTCTGGGACCTAGGGTGTCTGGGACTTGGATATCCAGGTATTAAAGGGATCACTGTAATAAAAAGTGACAGGATGGGAGAAATGAGGAGAGAGGAGGGTGGGCACAGAAAAAGAATGATTAAGGCAGTACTACATCAGTTGAGTGGATGAAGGTCACCACCACCCACCACCTCATAGTACTGTATTTAAAAAACAGTATAGGTATTCAGCTGTTCAAATCTGGAACAGTCATTACAATCAAGTCTTTCTCCAGTCATTCTTTCCATTGCAGTTTGTCAGAGCATCCTGGAGTTATAGTAATTGGGTCATGATATTTTTTTAGAGAAGGAGATATTTTTAGCAGTTTTGAGCCATTGATTTCTTCTTTTTGTATGGAAACTAAGAAACATATCCTTTTTCTGTTCACATCTCCCTTGTCACTTTATATCATTTTGTTTTTTTATGCACAGTGTTTTCAGTAGTGTGCAGGTACAGTACTTAATTTAAGTAGTTTCCCCTACTCTGTCTTTTCTAGTGCAGTGACCTCCAGTCTTAAGTTCATTTTATCAAAGCTTGTTAAAGTGAGTGAATCTTAATTCAGTATCCTTTGTTTGGATCAGTTTAGGAAGGATTTTGCCAGGTTTGAGCCTCTGGTTCCATTGGTATGCATAAGGAAAAGTTTTCATGTAAGGAGAGATCATTGCAAGGGAGAGGACGAACTGGGTGCTCAGTCGTATTTTGAAGGGAAGTCTGATTCATATGGAGGTTAAGAGAGCCCTGCATGACATTGATTTACTACTGATACTCTTGTTTGGGAGTGAAACACGGGTAGTGAGTGAGAGAGCTTTCTGGATTGCATGATGCAGAAAATTACCTTTCGTTGGGCATCTGCACATACAGTATCAGAAGGATGGATGGTGTAAGTAAACAGCGAAATTTGTGTGTTATGGAATTCAATAAGGAGTTATAGGAATCAGATGTGAAATTGATATTTGAATAAAAAGGAATACACTGAGATGGTATGGACAAACCAGTATACAAAGAATGCACATAGATAAGGTGCCAAAGAAAGTTTGTGAAAGTGAGATTGATGATAGTGATTGTAGAAGCAGACCTTATACAGTGTGGTGCTAGGGACGAGAGTGGAGTGGTATACTGGGCGAAGAGGAGGAAGAGAGGGCAGTGTTCGGAAACTCCCTGTACTGTTGTCTGCAGATGATACTGCATTCATAAGTGAAGAGGAAGGGGAACTGCATGGCTCTGTGAATGAGTTTGGGAATGTGTGTAAGAAACCGAATCTAAAGGTGAATGTAGGGAAGAGTAAAGTTATAGTCTTTGAGAGAAATGAAGTTACTGAATGTACAGTGAGGTTGGATGATGAGGAAATGGAAAATGTGAGTGCATATAAGTACTTGGGGAGTGTGATGAGTAAGGATGGAAGTTTAAAGGGTGAAGTGCTTGAAGGGTACAACAGGAAAGAAAGGTTGCTGGTTCTTTGAAAGTAGTGATAAGGAACAGAGAAGTGAGCATGGAAGTAAAAACGTCACTGCATGGATTGTAATACCAACTCTAACGTATGGAAGTGAAGCATGGACCTTGTTAGATAGACAGAAGTCAAGA
Organism: Birgus latro; assembly: GCA_018397915.1. Classification (NCBI taxonomy): domain Eukaryota; kingdom Metazoa; phylum Arthropoda; class Malacostraca; order Decapoda; family Coenobitidae; genus Birgus; species Birgus latro. The sequence continues at coordinate 38,664 of JAGKTI010000349.1, forward strand.
GTGAGAGCAGTGGCAATGAATTATTTGAGAGGAGCATGTGGAGTTACATGGAAAGTCAGACTGAGCAATGAGGAAGTGAAGGAGTGCTGTGGTGTGGATGTGATAGAAAGCATTAGGAGAAATACATTGAGGTGGTTTGGCCATGTGGAGAGGATGAAGAGCGAGTGACTGATGAGGAGAGTGTATGCAAGTGAGGTGGAAGAGGGGAGAGGGAGGGGGAGACCGAAGATGAGATGGAAGGGTAGAGTGGAGAGGTATATGAGGGAAGAGGGTGTGAGCTGGGAGCAAGGCAGTGAAGTGACATTGGACAGGGTGACATAGAGGCAATTTGTGTGTGGTCACCCCTTACGGGATTGAGGCATCTGGCAATAGATAGATAGATAGAAGGAAGAGGAAAGAACTGTTTGAGAGGTATGTGGGGATAAAGTAGCTTGAGGGTGTTTGTCATGGCCATTCCCCTGTTTGGGGATTCAGAGGAGGGAGTACAGCATCAGAGATAAGGAATAATAACTGTTGATGTTTTTCTTTCAGGCATCAGGAAGAACATGGCAGTAAACAAGCAGCTTACAGGGGTGAACTTTGAAAAGATTCTGCAGTCCCTTCATGGTAAGTATCGTATTGTTTATAAAGGCTCCATCATGCTTGCGTGCCAATATTGGTCTTGGTCACCTAATGGCAGCTTTCCATGCTGCTTGCTCTCTGGTAGCCTCCCTACTTAGTCTCCTATCCCTGTAGTTACACTGTATGATCTCATCCCAGGTCTTTTTCAGTCTTCCTTTTGCAACCCTACCCCTGACGTTCACACTTTTCACTTTCTGCACCCAGTTGTCATTTGTCATCCTCTCCACATACTCAGACCATCTCAGTCTGCCCCTCCTCATCACGGCACTTAATCTGATCATTTTTCTTTGGTAAGTGCAAAAATCTGAGAGCTTCTTTCCCCCTTGCCCCCCACAGATGATGTGGAAAACCTGAGGACTGAGTATGAGGAAATTGGCTGCCCCATAAATGATGACGACACTCACCTCCACCAGTTCTGTGAGAGGCTTGAGTTCCTGCTAACATGTGGACTGAGAGGTAAGGTTTAATGCACTGCTTGTACAATGTTGGTAGTGCAGTACAATCGCAAGTATCCGATGTCCAGATAATTGAGATTATCGGACATCCAGAAAAGTTCATGGACTGGTAAAAATAACAATAAAATAACAACCTCATGCACCACGTTGATGCCCACCACACCACGAGACAGTCATGTGTCGTGTGAGACTGGATGTAGTTGGGTGAGATGAGGTGAAGGCATTTCTGGTCATGGTTGTTTCCCAGTTGATCCCCTTCCCAGTCTTCCTCTTCCTCTTCTTTCCTCTCCTCCAATTTTGTCAGCCTCCACAAATCATCAGTTTGCTTGCCACTGCCAGTCGGTAGACAAACTCTTTAGCTGTTGTGTTGTTATATCAGATGGTTATTTCTACACTGTGATGCCTAAAGTGCAAAGTCAACATAAGGGTGTTGTTATGAAGCTGAACATATGCAATAGACTTGAAAATGGTGAACATCATAAGTCACTGATGGCAGAATATAATCGAGGAAATTCCATGAGTTATGATATCAAGGCCCAGGGACCCAAGCTCAAGGACTTTTTCATGAAAAGCAAGACTAGTAAGTCCATTGAAAAATGGCATACTCTTCATTGGCCAAAAATGGAAAATCTACATTTATCATAGTAAGAGGTTTTCCTTAGAATAATCTAAGGGAGCACCAGTATCCCGTCCACTTACATGAGGGGGAAAAAAAAAAGAGAGAGATTCACGGTAAAATGAATATAGAAGATGAAGGATGGAGTGACAGCAGCCTTGTGGGGAAGAAATAGATGGGCAGGCTGCACCCACATACACAGTTGACTTGTGAGCACAGGAGTCATGATAGTTCTACAGTACAACATTTCATTCTTTATCATCAGCTCACCAACTAATGTTCAAGATTTATTTCTTTAGTTTATTTTTCCCTGTTTATATGAGTTGTTGCTTTTGTGCTACCCCAGTCTGATCAAACAGACCCATCATCCGCAGTCAAGCAGCTGCCCATGCAGGGCCAGCCCATGCAGTAAATCAATGTTCCCATGCAGCTGACAGTGCTACAGTGAGGCGTGGGTATTAGTTTGGAAGTTTGGTTCTTGGGTGGACACCACATTTGTGTCTCTGCCCAGTTAAAAGTGGCACCATAGTAGTCTCCACATCTCGCCAATATTTGGCTATGTGGTTACCATTGAGTGTTGTAAATGGTTTACTTAGTTACAGGAAATCATTTGGCTTGCCATTCAGTGTTGAGCCACCTGAAGTGGAAAGAAGATTAGTCGAGAGAGACAGGAAGGATGAGAGAAGTAGGAGGAGAGGAAGACAGACACAGAACAAGAATGATGGACATGAAGAAAGAAGTAGGCATCACTACAGTAATCCCTTGAAAAATTGGACACCTCAGGTCCCGGACATTTTGGGCTTGGATTCAAAAATGGCCAGAAAACGACCAGAGAAAAAAAAAAAAAAAAAAAAAGGGCCAATATATGTTCATCCCTACCCTAAATTTGCCGCACGGTGGCAACAGCTGAGTTTTGGCGCGTAGTTCCGGTGACGTCTGCTAGAGCGCTCCTGCATCCTCCCCATTTCCCACCTACCTACAGTTGTGACTGCACGCTTATTACCATGGCTGCCCACGTGCTCGCTTTTGTGGTGGACAGTGAATAAACTTTAATACCTCACCTGAAAACCTCATTATTAGCATAGAAATCATCCAGTCACAATGTTTTTTTTCAAAAGATACTCGACTTTTTTGTTTGGGGAGGGTCCAGATGGTGGCCATCTTCGATTTCAGGTACTGCACAAGGTCATTTTGATTTCCTATAGGCACCATCGTGTCGGCTCTGCCTGAAAACCCCATAATAGTCTTCCAGGTACTACATTTCTATTAGAAATTGTAAGCCTTTATAGTCCTGGAAGACCTCAATGGCGGCCATTTTGAAAACCGGCATTTTCTCACTTATGCTATGATTCTAGCAATTGTACCTAATACTGTTTTGAAGCTGGCGGTATCCTCTACTCAAATCACCAGTCAGAGCCTCTTCCTAAGATGTGTATGGGTCTCTAAAACAGAGATTGGAGTAATATGTTTACTATTACACTAAGAAGACAAATGCCTCTGTGATTACCATATGCTTTTTTTTCCCCTTTTTCTTTGTACAGACAAATAATTATACCTTTGTACAGAAGAATAATTATACCTGAATTCCACACTTATGGGACACAACCTTCCTCCCAGGCTAATCTGCTTATCGTCCATATCCATTCTGTGGAGTACTCTCTCTCTCTCTCTCTCTCTCTCTCT